>JAPDSC010055007.1:0-15037 GCA_026290005.1 Latrodectus geometricus
TTTGCTGTATCATTATAGAAAGTGCTATTCTTAATAATGCAGATTTGGTGTATAATGGAAAGTATAAGTTGGCTCAAATTTAATAATGATTAGATGCACCATGCAGAAAACGTCTATGCAGTGCAGATTACAATAATAAGACAAACATTAAAAAGATAGGAATTATTTCTTAAAAGACAAACATCCTCAAAAAGCAGAACACATATTTACATATGGTATCATGAAGTAAAAGACACCGTCGTTGTGCTTATTTCTTAATATGGGGACTTTTAAACATATCTATTCCCAGATCACAAAGTAGGAATCTCTAACAGACGGCAGAAACACGACGTCCCCTTGTTCCAAGGGCATCAGTGATTTGCCATGGGCAATGCTTGAGAGAGTGACCATATTCAACACCCCCTAGAATATTCTAGGGCACACATCTCCCTTAAGAGATCCATGGGCATCAAAGTGAATTTCCAAGGGGTTGGCGTCCAAAGTCTTTCCATTTGTGAAGAGAGGAGGGAGTCAGCTTGATGTGCCACTCGTCATCTGACGGTGGTTTTAAATGCCAATCACCAACAACAAGTCGCTTGGTGATTGGGGAGTATTCAAAACCTTTAGGTAAAGTCCGTTATGTATGTATTTACAAAGGACAAGCAGTACGGTTCTAAAACTTGGCCATAGTAAGCATATTCCACATTTTAGTATGCTGCGCCGTTTTATCCAATCTTGAGTTTATGCAATTTATTCTTTGCACTTCCAGAATATTCAACCCACCGTAATGCTCAAAATTCATAAAGTATTATCACAAAAGATTTCGAGAGAAAATTTATGCAATTCATAACAAATGAAATCAAATATAAGAAAAAATATAGAAAGATAATTACAGTATATATGCCAGAATCATTTGTAAAATTGTTCGTTCAAATTAAATATATTCAAATCTCAGTAGTTTACACTATAAAAAACTCTGATGACAGTAATTCCATGGCCTATAATTTGCATCTTTAACTTCGGGGAGTGATAGGCTGCCCATAAGCAAGCTTAATGAAAAATTTGTCATAAAAATGGATATTCCTTTGAAAATTAAACATTTTTTATATGAAAAATATATTTTCTGAAGCTCTGTTTATTTCCCTGTTAACGAGTAACAAAATTCAAACGACGTGTCTTCATGTTATGTAAATGGAGTAGAAATCATAAAGATTAGAAACCTCCATTAAGTAAATAAAAAGTTGGTTGTATTTAAAAATATAGCAAATTTAATTTTTGTTTTTAGTATTCATAGTAGTATTTAAAACTATCATCTAATATTTTAATTTTATAATCTAAATATTGTTTATTCTTTGAAATTTGTTTACTTAAACTCATTAAATTTACCCCTCATTATGTTTTACCAAATATTTGTTTGGGAAAAAAGTTATCCATTATTTTTTCGGTACACGTCTGTAGTGATCGCCATCTCGTGAGGTATCAATCAAACAATTTCAGATTTATGTTCGTTGGAAAGGGGACATTTGACACTAAAATATCCTCTAGCGGTTTTTTGTTTAATTAATTCAGTTACGAGTACAAGGTTTCAAAAATGGAAGACAGCAAACAGAATGTTCGATACATTTTCGTTTTTCTCTTGTAACGGTGAAAAAGATAGCCGGGTGGCTAAAATTGTGAAAGGTGTTTATCGTCTTATATAAGACTGTAACAACCAATTACGTACAATTTTTGTTTCGTCGATTCCGTTTGGGTATTTAGATGCTAAAGATGCACCTCGCATGGATACAACATCGTCGAGAATGTCTATAAAATATCAAAAATGATCAAACTTGACAGCATGTCAGCAGTAGTAGCTTCGCACAAGACCTAAGAATCTACCTGAAAACTGTTTTAAACCATTTTACAAAGCGAATCTGAAAGAAGTTACAAAAAGTTCACGTAAAAATAATGGATTTCTTTTTCCCCAACCTAATATAAAACTTTTGAATAGTAAGAAAAAAAAATTCTGAGGACAATGATAACAAACACAGCTGAAAGAATGAAATTCCTTTGCAAATTCATAGCTGAGGCAAGCAAAAAATGTGTGGCAGGCAGAAGGGATCGAAGTGATTACTTTTCTTTCTTCTGAGCCAGCAGTAGATGATGGCGACGACGAAGATGGCAATGAGGATGACGTTGATGACGATGGCGACGATCCAAGCCACAGACAAGCCTCTGTTGCTCTCGTCTGTGCTCCGTCCGTCAGTCGTCCCGCTCTCCTCTAACAATTTCTGTCAATAAAAAGAACAACGAATTAGTTAAATGCTATTATTTAATGAATAACTTTTTGATTATTATTAAGAGAATAGCATGAATCGGATGTTTGGATTTTTATTTATTATGTTTATTGTTTCTATTTCATAATTTTTCAGATTAAATTAGACTAAAGAAGCGTATATGAAAGTGTGAAATACTTTATTTTCATGTATTTGTATGCAATTAAAACTAACTACACGTTGCTCTAATTTTGAATAATGAAAATAATTCAACTTTTCTGAAGTAATGCTATAGTTATCGAAGATTCGACCATAAGAAAATTCTCCAACATAACAAAATTATAAAAAATCTCTAAAAACATACAATGATAAAATCTCTTATTCTAACTAAATCTAATTACACATTTTAAATAATTTAGTTGCCGCCTACTCTGTCTAGTGGTCAGCATTCCTAACTGTGGATAGGGAGGTCTGGGTTTGAATCCCAGTCGGGGCTTGGATGTACTTTCTCTTTCTCTCTCTCCTGTTTTTGTCCTTTCCTTGTATAAATGGGTTGTGAATGGTTGCCTACCCTATAAATGGGTACCTATGGCATCTGTGTACTGAGGAAGTCGGACTCCACACCCAATTGCGGTTCAGTTGAAAGAGTGGAGCAGCGCACCCATACTGCCAGTCTGGCTGGAACTCGACAAAAATAATAATAATTTAGTTAGTATAAAGGATTCTATCAGGGGGGGAGGAAGACCAAATCTAACTTTGAAAAGACAGAAAAGATATAATATATATTTTTGCAAATTAACTGCTAAATGTTACAAAATAAGTAATATAAATAACTTTTAGTATTCAATATTATTTACTTATCCAATAAAATAAAATTCCTTAGAATGTAAAGAAATCTATTCAAAATTGAATGAAAACTTTAGTATTTAATTGGTATGCAGAGACAAATTTTTAGCAGCTTCAATTTTACATTTATATAGAAAACACACTGTGAATTAATTGAAACGGATGCTTAAAAGGAATTCTTAATACAATTTTCTACAAATTGTATCTAATTTTCCAAAGTGCTCCTTTAATTATTATAATTTGAGGAAAAAAATGCCTTGTTAAATTTGACATTGTTCTTTCAGTACATTATTTACTAAATATTTCCTTTCAGAAGAATTAAAAATGACTAAGAACTTTAAATATTCGAATGTTTTTACAGTACATTTTTATTCAATAAATCCCCTTTGACAAATTAATAGGAACAGATAAAAAAACTCATAAATTTGAATAACTTTTATTCCAATTTTACTTTTTACCAATAATATATTTTTAGTTGAAAAAATATAAAATTAAAGATTTTAATAAATAATTAAGAATAATTTATTAATTAGATTTTTCAATTTATATACAATTTTAAAGCACACAAATTATATACATAAACTTACAAATTTTATATATATATACATATTGCTTATTCAAGTGTCACCCTACTCATAGGCATAGATTTTATGGTTAGTTATTGTAGTCACTCAATGTCAATTCAAAAATATTAATATGTAAACATCTTAGCCAGTTTGATTGAATGCAAATAACAAGTTAATTCCAGTAACGTTATCAAGAACAAATTCTGCAAAATTTTATAATCATAAAAGCATAAGGTTTACTTTAAAATACTAATGGGAACCTACCCTGGTAGGCACATAGACCCTGTTTGCTCTCCAGATGTCGTCTTGGTCATAATTTATGTCCGCATGACCATCACTGATGTCATCTGATAAGAGCTTTGTAGTCTTTTCCAAGTCTTCTGTAAGTCCTGTTATGACAGCATCAACTACCACGCTCCCTTAACATAGATTAAAAGCTTTATATAGAATTCATATAAACAAAATGTATGCGTGTGATTGTGAAATAACTGAGTTCAACATAATTTACAAAAATAAAAAGTGTCTATTTAAACTATATGTGCTTATGGTTTTTTTTTCTGCTAAAAATATCATGTTAAGTGAAACTAAATGGGTTACGATAATAATTGAATTTAATGATTTTGTATTTAGGAATATTAATAAAAATCAATCATGTAGTAAAATATTTAATTACATAAATTCAATTATCTAATTATAAGAATTACTTTAAAACTGCTGAAAAGGTTTCCTCACAAAATGTAATGAAAAAACAGAGACTTATCTAGCATAAATTATTTATAATATTTAGCAGTGAGAATTTAAGAGACACGTTGCATCGGGATATTTCAAACGGTAGTACTTGAATAACTGGTATCAGAATAACATAATATCTCAATACTTACTTAAACTTTAACAGCACTTCTGAGACAATTTTAACATTATCTTGCATTTAAAGTTTTCACCAAATAAATTGTTATCGAATTAATCCATTCAGTTCTTTGGGAATAATTTTTACTTTTAACAAAACTGATTGCTGATTTTGTTTTAAAAAGTAAACTTAATGTGTCTATTTAAACAATGATTACCAGAAAAGTTTGATTGTTCAATGAAGTGTTGCTGAACCTTCAGATATTCGTGTTTTTCACAAAATATGAACCAATTTCATCACTTATTCCTTTTCAGTAAATCTCAATTTTCACCACATCTGATGAAACGTATACAAAATGTAATTTTGAAGATACTTTTGGTGTGCATCATAAAACTATTTCACTTATTCAAACGTCATCCTAATCATAGGCATATATTTCATTGTTAGTTATAGTAACACAGTCTCAATTCAAAAATATGCGTATCAATCTTAGCTTATTGATTGAATAAAAATAACAAGTTATTTCTAGTTACGTTACTAAGAACACGTTTTTAAAAATTTTCCAGTAACGGTTATTTATTTTTATTTGGTTGCATACATAGAAATTTTAAAACGAGGAATTTAAACGTATAAAATAGCTTGAACACAAAAAAATTGGAAACACTGTTTGCAAGCGAATATTTTCAATTATTTTACAGTGAACAATTCAATTTATGCCGGATTTACCACATTAAAACTTTATTTCATCTATTTAATATCCTCCATCGATATTTTCCGCAATATAATTCATGATTTTATTCACATAATCTCTTTCCCAAACTAAATACGCCTGTATTTACTAACATAAACCACTCCTATTGAACAGAAGCACCAATACTAGATTTTTTACGCATGCGTAAAGTAGTTGTACATGTACTTCATTCTATGTTTTGCAAAAATAGTACTTTATTTAGAGCTGTTTCAGATTTTAAGGAAATTTTAATTTTTTCAATACACGGTAAAGCTAGTGAGAAATAGAAAAAAATCATTAATGTCCGATGGGGTGATTCACTAGAGCCATCTCGTAATAAGTCAGATGAATTATTATCTGCACGCTATAATTTTATCGATTGAAGAAATAATTATAAGCACTCATCGATTTCTTTATTACATGAAAAATCCAAAATATCTTCTGCCATTTTTTTCTTTTGAAATGTGATCTTCCAGAAATTGAACCCAAAATGGAATATTTAGGTACCTTATTTAAAAAAACGTTAAGACAACTTTATAATTTTTTTTTTAAATAGAAGTTGAGATCTAAGTGCCCTGCCGTCTATTTATACAAAGTTGTCTTGGAAAAATTTTTCAGGAATCCGGAATTAAACACCAGCCGTGAACATAGCATATAAGAATACATAATTTTCTGCTACAGTATTAAGCATAACTCTAGTGGTAAAAGCAAAAGACATTTAAAGAAAATTTTAAATTATTGAGAAGAAAACTTAAACTTTAGATTTTATTAATAAATACAAAAATTCGTTGTGTAGAGTGTGCCCGATACTGGACAAGATATTGAAATAAGTCATTTTAAATGGATTGGGTATACTCTGTAAGCAGAAATGAAAAATACCCGTTAAAAGAAATCTTTTCATCTGAGATCAAGTAACGGAAAGAATAGAGAAAGGCCTAAATTTTGATGGATAGACGGAGAAAGACTACCTACTCATCAAAATGAAGAATTAGATTTGTTTAGCCACTACTCTAACTGGCTGGAAATGTCTGCTTAATAAAGCCTTGACTCGTCATAGGCTATCGCATCGCTATTGATGATGGTTACAAGGAAAAAAAATACTCTACCAAAATATTTGTTTATAACATTGAAATTTCAAATTGCCAATTCAGAAAAATTGCCACAAAAAAATAGATAAAATAAAATAGAAAATTTTATTTGATTTCTTTCATATAATTCTCTGTATAAATTTTCTGTCGTAAATCTATCCAAAAATGTTCAATTTTATCGACTACTGTTTAAAAAGAATACTATTTCAAAAATAAACATTTCCTAATCATTTACCATTAATTATTTTATCAATAAATTACAAAGAGGAATCAAGACGAACTTCTTTTTAGTTATTACTATATATTTTTATTTTAAAAAACTAGAGATAAATAATATAAAATGAAGTAAAAAGAAAGTTTTATAAGCACTTTGATGATGTATTTTAAGTATTCATAACAACAAGAAAATAAGCTTCTCCTTTTAGCAAAGAAAATTCTTTCCATTATGCTCTATGAATCGATGGAAAAAAGTTTTATGTTTGCAAAAATATTGAACCTCAAGCATTTGTTTTTCTTTGATAGGAACATAAATAAACTGCGTGGCACTTATTGTTGCTGAACTTTCCTTTAAAATTATGATAGTAAAGAGTATAGAGAAAAATTTTCTTAATTTAAGGAAAGCATATTACAGTGAACAATCGCAGCTTAAATACACAAAAACCGTTTCTTGAGCTTCTGATTCGTAGAAAAATGTTGCCTTAAGTACTATTTCGATGGTTCAACAGTAACAGTTTGTCACCACATAATTGATGTTCTAAACCTACTTTAATATATTTTATGATATCTATGAATAATACCAGAAATCTCTAAGAAATACAGTACAGTAAGGAGCAGCTTGTCCATGCTTGGACCTTGCGCCATTAAAACCAATCAACTACTACAGCAAATGAAACAGAAAACACAAAACTCATCTCACAACAGGAATTAAGATAGAAATAGAGATTTCCAATGGAAAGATTTATATCCAACCACTAAGTCATTGGAGGCTAGCACACCAAAAAACCTAAGCTGAAACACAGAACAAGACCTTTTTAGAGACGCGTTTAATTGTCTTCCTTTTTTGTACTCTTTTTTTATAACTTAAGTGTACTCTTTTAATAATATCGTTTCTACCAGCATATTTCTGTGCAACCCTCCTTATTTCACTCGAGGGATGATTCAGGCAGCTGTTATTCCAGACAAAAGAAACACTGCTTTCTCATCACGATGTCTTTCGCTGAATCCACTTTCTTCCTGACCATGCCATTAGTTTACCACATCTCCACTCATCCCTAACAAAGTCAACTCCTTCTACAATTATTTATTATTAAAAAGGATTTTTTAACTCACTCTTTACGATGTCATTCTCATAAGCATCAGTTCCTTATTTATGATTCTATTATATTTGTGGATAATTTCCGATTTATTTTGTACCAGTAAACTATAACATGTTTTATCTCTGCGTTGCAAGGAGTTCGTATTACGTCATCCCACCCTTAAACATAATATTAGGTTTTTTCCCTAACAATCATAACAATTTTTAATTTTTCAGTTGCATGAAGTACTTGCAATATTACGGAAGTAAATTTCTTGATAATAAACTAAATTTGCCCTAGGTACCATTTGTACAAATATTTAGAGCTGCAGAAACAATGAAATTATAGTACAAAATGCAACAATGCAGAGGTGCCACATATCTGACATGCTCAAGAAGAACAATGAAATTAGTTTTAAATAATGTTTACTTGAAACTAGATAAATTCTAAAACTTTCACTGTCAACCTTAGATCAACTTTTGCTGACATTGGTCATGATGAAAATTTTTCTGGACATATTTATAGATTTATTTTTATGTATTCGTCGACTTTCATTTGCAAACTGTATATTCGTAATCTATGTAAGCTCCGCTATATCGTGGTAGACAAGACTTGTGAATTTCAGAATTATGGAATACATTTTAAAACAAAACTTATGAGCGTCACAATTTCAACAACCATTACTTCAGGAGAATAATGTTTAGATTTTAAGATGACTGTTTCGAGTGTTTTAATTTATTTCAAATATGTCTTACCTTCAGACATAGTAACATTCTGCCACTTTACTTTGGGATATTTCCCGCCAAAAAAGTTCAAGAAGAATATTTCAAACTTCTGCTGATCCGCCTCCACTCGTTTGTAGTTTCCATCGAAGATAATTCGAACTCTACGGAATTCAGATGATTCTATTAATGGCATTTCGAACGTGTCCAGCATATCGACGTCGAATGGACCTGGAAAGCAATATTGTTAATCACTATTAAAACATAAATGAGCACACTTAATTATGTTTTTTAGGTATTTCCAATGAAATTATATTTCAACTGAGAACTTCTGGAACTGGAACATCTATTGCCCAAGATTACCATGAAGTGAAAGCTCATGAGACACATGTTTTACAAAGTTTGATTAAAAAACTGTTCTGAAAATTTAAGACAAAACTACATCGCTGAAGAATTGTGTTCCGTCACTACACAGGGAATACTTTCTAGCTATTGTGATCAAATCATAAATCAACTACATTAATTTAAAAAAATGAGCGTACGAAAAATGCGTATGGTTGACACTTGCAGTTCAAGACTATAATAAAAGCAATGACAAGGACGTATTAAAGACGTTTCCTGCAAGTGAAAGTGAGCTCTTTCATGGAATATGGCTGGAAGAAATCACCTGAATGATTTCACACCTTCAAGAAGGACTAAAGAACTAAACACTTACACTGGTCACATCATATGTGACCAATGTAGTTAAAGTGTTCGGAATCAAAAAATGTTTTGATTTGCGCTCTTGGAAGTCTTTGTAAACCATAGGTACAGTTATTAGTGAGGTTGACGGTAACCACCACAGTAAACTGTAAAGAGTAACCGATATATCATCCTGTAGGTGAAATGAATCGGAAACCAGTCAGCAAGCAATATTTCTCATCAACTGTATACAGCAACAGGGCGACAAATGTCCCAGTTTACTGTATGTAGACGCTTTCACAAAGAAAGTCTGTTTGTCCACCATCCTGAATGTGACATCGCTTTAAAAGTTAATCATTGGTGCTGCCATTTAGAGTGCTCCCAAGAGAACAAAAATGGATATCTCATCAATGAAATTGTGTATTTTTTATGGATGAGTCGTTTTCTTGCTCAACGCCAAATGATTTGGAGAGATTCGGGACAGAATTTCCCCCAAATAAAACCAATGGAAAGAGACCATTGTGGGAGTCCTATCCTCGCCTGGGGAGATATTATGTTGAATGGGTGGACTGAGTTCCGCGCTTCTGACATATATTCTGCTACCAGAAATTACTATTAATGATCCTTCTCCATGTACAGCTGTTCTATAAAACCATTGAAATAGGCTTCGTTTTCAAAGATGACAAAGCAAGGCCACACCGGACGCCTGCTGAAGCAGCTATTGCAAAGGGAAACTATCCCTCGAACAGATTGGTCTATATTTATTTAAATCTCTTAGAACATGCATTGAATGCGTTGCAAGAAGCCTTGGGGCACGATTATAACATTCAGCAGCTGAAACTGATAGAGGAACTGATATTTTACAACAAAAATGGTGAAGAATCTCCTGCTGAGCATGGAGTTGCGAAGCAACCACTACGGTAAGTAAACGGCACAACCCATACAAAGAACATCTGTTCGTTCTACTTCTTCTGGTACTTAGAGCGCCCATACAAAGAACACCTGTTCATTTTCTTCCTCTGAGTCCTAGAATCATGTGTAACGATGCTATGAATACAATAAGAGTTATTCTTGCTTGATTCCATATTGTGCGCATTGTACTCATATTTGTGCAATTATAATTTTGTCATCGTTCAAGTACAAAAAGTTGTCTCTCAGACTATTTCACGTAGAGTTTTGTCCAAAAATACTGGTTGCTTAAATATTCCATACTGTATAGGGTATAATTTATGAAAGGAAAAGCAATAAATGCCAATTAAAAGCCAAGTTCTCCGACATAATAATTTTAATAACAATGCAAAAAGCAATGTCCAACAAAAAAAGAGATTAATTTTTTCAATTTAGGATTAATGAAACTAATAAACATTATATTAGAAAGAATTTTAAGAATTTATGGAAAAGTACTAAATTAAGTACTTTAAAAGAAAGTACTTCAAGTGATTTTAAGCTACGTATATTTCCACATTTTCAGTTTCCTTGAAGGAGTTTTAAGAGGACCACCTTGCAAGAACGTTTGTAATCGTAATTTGTGTTTGCTATAAATAACTACCGCTATTAGAATTAAAATATTTTCTTTCATTATTAGTTTAAAATATTTAGATTTGTGTAACAAAGCTGATTTTATATAAATATTAACTATTATTCTTGCTACAATTGCCACTAATACTTTTTTACTAACGCTACTGAATTTTAGCATTTTATGTGCGGAACAACAAAGAAATGAATGGCGCATTTTAATAAATTTACAAGTATTGTCTGTTTTCTTATCGATGAATTAATAGAATTACAAAACATTGTTTGTGCTTGTATTTGATTCAGTCATTATAAATAAAAAGAAATTTCTCTGTAAGGTAAATATTTTTATATGTAATAATAAAAGCTATGTGGTATAATACTATTTAATTCAAACTGGAAAACTTTTCAGTTAGAAATATAACTCAAATATTTTGTTAATGCTGTTTAATTGTGATTTGCTGGATGAGTTGTTAAATTACTTAAAGAGTAGCTACGACTACCTTTGCAATATTTGGCGATAAATCGTTTCATTGGTAATTACATTTGCGAGACTAGCGCGATTTAAATAATATTTACACAATACTTTTTACTTTTGCTCCCTCTATAACCTATGTTAACGTCTAGGCTTTTACTGGTAGTCGTCATATTATTCGTTCCGGATTCCAGTTTTGGCAACATATCTAGGAAGTCGTCATAATAAATAAGTATCCATAACAGTTAATGATGAACAATGCTTTATTTCTACTTTTAAGGGAAGACGTAAATAATAAGCAATTTCATTAATTGCAAATAAATATAAATTTACATAAAATTCTTAGGTTTAAAGACGTTCTTTATCAACAAAAAAATTTGATCTAAGAAATTTACTCTCTTCAAAATTAAACTTTATGTGAATAAGTTTCTTGCCAATCACAATTTCAAATTCCTTATACTTTTATGCAATGTTTGTGAATTAACTCTTTGCATGTAAAGAAATCAGTATGATATCCTTTGTCATGTTCATTAATGTTGAAAAATTTCTAACTATCATAAATATAAAAATATTTAGTTCTATACTGTAAGTAAAATATAATATAATAAGTGGATAAATGAACACTTAACACAATATTAATTATAAATAATGACTATTAATATTGAAAAGAATATTTTGGGATCCATACACATTTTTTCAGTAGCAAACTTCAAACTGTGAAAATTTTAAGATCTTCATTGAATACAACATTTGTTTATAAAAAGAAGTTATTCAGAAAATCCTTCGAAAGAGATCATTTTTTAATAAATTCGTATTGTCAAATGAAACAAAATGCTACAAATTGCAGCTTCACCTTCATTATTTTTATTATTTTTTACTGGTTATTAACATTTTAAGTAATGAAAAAGTACTTATGCCTTCAAAAGAATTTTTTTTTATTCATTATTTCCTTACCGGTGTCCTGGTTGGTTAGGGCGTCGATCTTGTTGAAAGAAAGTGGTGAGTTCGAATCCCGGCTTAATCGAATATCCGTCGTGTTCACCAATGGCAATTGGGGCACGTAAAATATGTCGTGATCGCAATGTCCTCCATGTTCCCATTCCAAAGTAATATTTTTGAAGGGTGTTAGGAGCCAGGCTTTGGATATTTTCTGATTTCTAACTCTAAATTGGTAGACTCAGATGGTGGTGCCATCTAAGAGCCAAAAGTCGTATTTCCACCATTGTAGGAGGGGCTGTCTGTATAAAAACGGAAGGCGCTCTATCTGACTTCAGTCTCCCAGTAACAACTCTTCCTTGCCAGTTTTCTATGAGTTGTTACCAAAAGTCAACACAGTTAGTTTTAACCCGGAAAATGTAATTGTTCTAAGATTTTCCTTGATTTTCTTCTCTGACAATTTTTGAAATTTGCTTAAGAAAATATTTTTAACATATTTTATGTGCTTAACAGCTTAATTTAAGCACTATTATTCCCTGTTAGGCTTACAAAATATTACTTTTGTCGCATGAATCTCATTTGTCCCATGACCGTGATTCGTGGGAAAATTACCACCTATTGTAAAGTTATAGCATTTGGTGACTTACCTTAAGCTTCGAACTGATTTCTGAAGTTAAATAATTCCTAAAAATGTTTGCTGTGAAATCATGGTTTGTTCCACCGATTATGTTTCAAATCAGAGTACATTTCATTTTTACAAAAAAATTACCTACAAATTTTCGTCATTATAAAAATAAATTCCGCGTTCAGCACAAAATTATGGTTTACAGTATTTTTCCCCACAATGCCGCATAATCTGTTTGATTAGGGGGTCGAAATCGAATGGTAGCGAATGCGAATCCCAACCCAAAAAAAGATGCATTGCATTCACTAAGAGGTCCTCCATGTTAGCTGTGGATGTGGCAGGTGAAGAATTTCTAAGTTATGAAGTGCTGAAATATGAAAATGAGCAATTTAAGTTTGGAAATTTTTTACCAAAGTCATTGGTGAACTCTTACATTTGTTTTTAACTGTGCTTTAGATTTCCGCGAATGTCATTGTTGGATCAACAAAATCTCATTTTTGAAACTAATTACAGTTTGGGACTTTGCTGAATGGAGGAATAATTCATCTTCCACCAAAGCAGTAAACATAGCCCGAAAACATCCATAACTAACCCCACAATAAGAGAAAGAAGTATAAAGCAGGGCCGAGGTGGCCTGGTTGGTTAGGGCATCGTTCTCGTTACCCCACGGTGGTGAGTTTGAATCCCGGCTTAACCAAAGATTCGTCTAGATCACTAATGATGACTGGGGCTCGTGAAATATGTCGCAGTCGCAATGTCCTTCATGTTCAAATGCCCAATTAATACCTCTGGGGCTGGTTGGAGCCAGGCCTTGGGTCTTCACTGGTTTCAATCTCTAAATTGGAAGATTCAGGTGGTGCTGCCATCTATGAACAAAAAGTCGTACTTCCACCTTCGTATGCGGGTGATCTATTAAATAACGGAAGACGCTCCCTGTCTGACTTCATTCGCCTAGTCTCTCTGACGGGAGGGCTTAACGTCGCCAAGTGTCATTAACAACAACAACAAGAAGTATAAAGCAGATGGCGAGACGATATCCTCACAAAAACATAGTAAAAATAATGAAGTGGTTAGTTTTCTCCACGAAACATAACTTGTTAACTAACTCCAACAAGAATGATGAATTCGTCCCAATTTATTTGCCTCTTGTGTCAGTACAGTAATCAATCCTTGAATCACCACTGTGTATTATCAGACATTCCTTTCAAATTTTGTTAATTCATGTTGTATTTTTTAATTTTATTTTATGAACATATGACTTAATTTTTTTAATTGGGACACAATACATCAAGCGAGTTAAAAAAAAAAAAAAGCATAACTGTTATTCAACTAATCAAGATTTATTCCAATTTCTTCAGGTTGTCGTTCCGTCATTCTTTTGTTACTCAATATTTAATTGTTTCTTAATAAATAAAAAAGCAATGTTCTCTATGCAGTATCAGTTAATTACATATTTCGCATGATAAGCAAAAACCTTAACCCAACGAATTGTATAAAAGAATATCAATTTAGTAAATTTTTTTTTCTCATGAATATATATAAGGGTTGATTTGTAGTCAAATTTTATAACATTCCAAAATCTATTGAAAGAAGAAACAAATCAGCTATTCATGAAACACAAGCACATCGAAGGAGAATCCGGGAAAAAATGTGCGCTGTCTTATTACCTATGAGGCAGGACAGATCCCAGAAGGTCGTCTCCCGCGCGCGGATCGTGATTTTAAGTATGTAGGAGTATCCCCAGCTGGAGATGATGACGTCGCTGAATAGAATCTCGTTTGATCCGTCCTGTATCACCAGGAAGGTGGTCCCGATTACATGCCCGGGATAAACGTCCTCGTACAGCAGGGCGATCTTCCCTTCCCAAGTGTATTGCTGCAAAAGAAAAAAAGACCGTCTTAAAGTGGAAGAATTCTTCATTTTGTTCCCATCCGTTGATCCCCAAAATCAAATAGTTACATTAAATGTGACGGGTAAAATAAGAAACAGAATGAAACAAGATAAACACCTAAAAGGATTTTATGTAAAATAAATGTATGTAACACATGTTTAGTTTAAGTATATAAAAAATTATTTGCCATTTTTAGCATTTAAATGGAATTTTTTTTTTGTCGCATTATAAATTATGGACACAAATGACCTTTCACTTACAAGCACTTGTTCCGAAGAGATATCGTTTTTCTAAATCACAAATGTGAACAATTTTTTTATTGGTTATAGACGTTATATTATTGAGTGAATATGTTCTAAACTTCATGCAATTAATAGATGTAGTTTAGAACATAAATTACACACATTAGGTTTCAGGCATGTTTCAGTACAAGATAGAGCAAAAATATGCTATCTACATAATTTTCCAATTTCGTTACACTATGCATAAAACGATTGAAGAGAGATGAAAAACATATTTACATGTAGCTTAGAACACTCATTAGGTTTCAGGAGTATTGCAGAACAAGATAGAGCAGAAATATGCTATG
>JAPDSC010055011.1:4425-22132 GCA_026290005.1 Latrodectus geometricus
TATATATATATATATATATATATATATATATATATATATATATATATTATAATTACCTGTTTTAAGTATTACATTATTAATAATTAAGAGTTCTTTAATTTTTTTAATTAGTTGGTTAAAAGCTGAGTTGTTTCCAAACAGTTCATTTAAAGAGCTTGATTATTATCCTCAGTGTAAATATTTGCAGCAACAATTTTGGAATTAACTGTAAACCATATAATCAGTATAATTGATCTTTGTGTTTAAAAGTGTTCACAAATATTGCAATTTTTCTGCTAAAATCTGATTTAGATTTTAAATTGTTTCTTTATATTTTTATCAAGTTTACTTAAATACTTTGTCAGTTTATAATGTTTTCAATAAATTATAATTTTTTTTTAATAAATGCATAACTACTAATCTAAGATTTTAAATATTTTTGTATTAAAGAATATTTTGAGTTAAATATATTTGCATAATTAGGTTTTATAAGAAATTTCAAACTTTTAACTATTTACATGTTTATAAACATTGTTATATGATGTCAGTATATTCTTTGAAATATATTTTTCCTTTATGAAAATTTCATTGTAATGAAAGATTAGTTGAACTTTAGAAATGTTACTCTATGTATCAGAACCTTGAACAATTCATTTAGAATGTTACATAAGGTCCTAAATTTAGATTATTCTCACACAATGATTTCGTTAAAGGAAATTGTAAACTAATTTAATATTGTTGATTATTTAATTTGTGCAATATTTAGAATAAACATATGTTTATCAAGTGAGGCTTTTATTCATTGCAGTTCAAAATAAATTATATAGAATGAAAAGAATATTAGTAATATCCTTTTTATATTTTTAATCTTTTTATAAATCTGTTTACTTAAAATCAGCTTATGTATAAAAAATAATTAAATAGTAAATTAAATTTCTTACAACCAACTAAATCATTTTTAACTTTATAATTATGAAAAAAATTTCAATAAATCAATGGTATAAATTTTTTAATTTCAGCTTTTTAAATATCAGTTTCAGTAATATTTTAACATTTACTTTAATAAAAGATTTTTGAATTGACTTTCAGTTTAACAATTGTATTTTTTCTTTTTACCTATTTTGCTTTAAGATGTTTGTAATGTTTCAGATTCTCCTTAAAACTATAGGCTGCAGCTTGTCCATTTTAAAACTATAGGCTGCAGCTTGTCCATTGTCCCTTGCCCCACAAAACCCAACCAACCAGCCTTAAAACTATAGGTCTATTGAATCAGTTTTAAATGTAAAAATGACCGCAATCAATAAGTGACTATAAATAAGCAGACATACAAAATCAAAATCTACTTTTATTGAATTTATTTTTTGTAATGATTGATTATTATATTATATACATAATTATATGCAACTAATAAGTTATTTTAATGGAATTGTATGGCAATAATATTATTCAATTTCATTTTATATTTTGTGGATCAAAATTTATTCAAATAGAAACTATGCTTTGTAAAAAAAAAAGAAAAAAAAAAAAATTGTATCTGAAAAATATTTTGATTTTTCAAATATTGAATTAAATATTATAAATTTGTAAAATATTTTTAGAAATGCTCTAATGATATCTTAATTTTTGTAGTCTGAAACAGTTAATGAACTCCCACCAGTTGTCAGTCAATTTGATATGATAGCTGCTTTGAGCCATAAGACTTTTAATGAACGTGTGCTTCAGGTTCCTGAATATATGGGTGGTCGCAAAGTTCTGGCTGCCCTTGTTATGAAAAAAGGTGGTTCTGATTGTAGGGGAACTGTGATATGTTTAGGGACAGGTATGTTTATGTATTCTGGAAAGATAACTTTTGAAACATAACAAGAATGATTGTAAGGAAAAATATGTTAGCTAACTTTTTATAAAATATCTTTTGTTAAATGCTAATATTTAATTTTTAAATATAAATTCCTAATATAAAAATTGATTTTTTCAAAGTGTACTTGTAAGAATCTCTAAGTATAACTTTATTTCCCATTTCTAGTTTTCAAATTTGTCTTACACTGAATCAATTATTATTCCCTAATAGTTTTTGATTAAATTTGAATAAAATTTTGAAAATATATTTGTCACATTTTTTTTTAAATTTGATTTTATCTCAATTTTTAAGGTTTTACTTTTTATTTAAAAATAAAAAAAATTTATATTCATAGAATTTTATTCATGAAATTCTGTGTGAATATTAATTCAAATTAAGCAAAAGTTAGAATGAAATGTTTTTTAAATGCTATGTTGTAAATTAAATCATAGCTTATGAAAAAGTTTTATGATCTAGCAGAAAGATTTTGTATATAGTCTATGTTCATACTTATCTTATTTTGTAGAGCTTTATTAAAGCAAGTTTTTTTTCTTCCACAAACTAAGAATGAGAAATAAGGAATATTTTGAGAATTTTCTTTTATTAATATACTATTAGTTTATGAATTGTTTAGAAACACAACTTAAATTAAGAAATTTTAAAATTTACTTGATGTTAATTTTAATGCATTAACTGAAAATGAAAACTGTTGAATTCTATGCCCAAATATTTGATGTTATTCTTTTTGATAATTTTTAATGTTTATAATTCTTGCTAAGAGGTTTTTTACTGTCTAGGAAATCGATGCATTACGGGAGAAGGCTTAAGCCAAGATGGCTTAGTTGTAAATGACTCACATGCTGAAGTTATAACTAGAAGAGGTTTTCTCAGGTAAACTGGCACATTATATAAACGTACATATATATATGTAGACACTTTTTTATCAAATTTATAACTAAACCCTTAAATTTTGTTAGTAATCTTTTTATCAATATTTAAGGTTCCTGTACAAACAACTTAAAACTTATGAATTTGGCAAAGAGCATTCCATGTTTGAATCGACTGAAGATGGAAAACTTCAAATGAGAGGTGATGTTTCTTTCCACTTGTATATTTCAACAGCACCATGTGGAGATGGAGCTCTATTTACGCAGTGAGTGCTTATATTTTGTACGTTGATTTATTCTTTAAAAAAAAAAAAAAAATCAATTCTGTTAAGGCATATTATAGTAGATATTGTTCATGTTGATGTTTTATTTATATATTTGTTAAACTTTTAGTTTTCAAAATTAAATGGCAGAATCTTTTATTTCATTTGTGTAAAAAGGATAAACACTAATTTGTTAAATATGTGAAATATTTTAACATGTTCTTTTAATTAATATGTTACCTTTTTATGCACTTTCAATGAAGAAATATTAAATTTTTCTTTTTAATGAAAATTTTCTGATTTGAAGGTATTTTTACTATATATAATTAGAAATTTATAATTTCATGCCCTGTTGGAATATTGTTAAAGGAAAAAAATCTTATTATGCCTTATTTTTATATTTTGCTTAAAGAACTAAACATTTTCATTTGTGCTTTAGTTTATAAAATTAAGTTGAGGTTTAGTTCTGAGGAATTCGTGAAGCAAAAATAATTTGAATGGTAAGATTAATATTTTACAATTTTTTATAGTAATTTGAAGCCTGGCGAAAAAGTAGAGCCTCCTGATGATAATGATGGACAACATCATCCAGTGTTCACCAAGAGTCTACAAGGGCTTTTGCGATCCAAAATGGAAGCTGGTGCGTTTTCATTTGTTTTCTTGTACAGGTTTATTTGGTTCTTTAAAATTTAATATATTCACTATATTGTTTATAATACAGTACATCTAAAAGTAATGACAGTATTAGTCTTCCAAAACACACTTAATGGCTAAAATTATTAATTTAATATATTTCTAATATTGATAAATCCAGTAGTGTGCAAAGGTAAATTAAAACAAGATTGTTGCAAAAGACAGTTCTTTTATTTTTTTGATTTTGTAACTAAATTTTGACATTCCATTAAAATTCAGGCAAAAGAAACTTTTACATACAAGCAGCTGAATCATTCAGGAAAAATTTTCACAAATATAGAAAAATAAGAGATAGTTTCATTTTTTAAGAAATTCTATTTTGTAGCATTACTTATTGCTTTAACAAATTACATTAGAAAACAAATTACATTAGTTTCACCGTTTTATTTATTTTTTTTTAAAATTTATGTTGGGGATAAAATGTAAAATGTTAAATAAGGATAAAATAGTAGTTCATCATGTATCAGTATTCTTTATTTTCTGTATTCTGCACCCACTTTAGAATATTGCGCTTTTTATGTGAATGAATGATTTTCTGTAATATCAGTTTTATTACACTCAAATGTAACTCTTAAACAAAAATATATTAATTCAATGTTTGATAGTCAACATTAATAATTTTTATGAATAATTATTTGTGAAGTCCAATGGAAGATCTTGAATATCTGTTATAAGACTTTCAACTATGAGGTAAAAAGCAATCAATTTTGTAGCAATTTGTAGGAGAAAAGTCAAACCATAAATTAAAAAAAAAAAAAAAGATTGCATATGTTAATATCTTGATTGGACAAAATGCACCTTTATTTTCTATTGCTGTAAAACTTAACTCTAAAAGGATTTTATAGAATACGAATTTGAGATTCATGTACTACTATAAAATAAATTTAAAATATGAGTAAGTAAGATGTATTAGCTATTAAGATTGAATATAACACAATAGAATTGTGGAAAGCTATGTAATTAAAGAATTTTTTTTATTGAATAGTCAGTTTTTTAACTGGTTTTCTCTCATTTAGTATTTTAACTTACTCACAACAATGGGTATTTTTTATTAAATTTGTAATTTTTATTACCATTTTAGGAGAAGGGACCATTCCAATAGATACAGAGTACAGGTTCCAAAGTTGGGATGCTATTCTGAGAGGCGAAAAACTACGCACCATGTCCTGCAGTGATAAAATTGCACGATGGAATGTTCTGGGACTTCAGGGTGCACTCTTGAGTCATATTATGAAGCCAGTTTACTTGAGTTCAGTTACTCTGGGTAAAGTATTTTTTGTTTCAATAAAAAAAATTTATTATTTTGGTTTTCTCATTTTATAGTGAGAGAAATTATACTTGAGTAATTTTATATCTTTTGAAAGTATAGTTATCTTATAAGTATAATTTCACACAAAATTTGAATTTGATTCAAATTTGAATTTTTTTTTTCAAATTGATTTGAAAGTCTCAAGCAAACTTAATTGAATATGTAAGTGGTTAAAAGAAGCCTGGAGGTGTAAGTCTAGTACTTTCCCAAAGTACAGGTCTGAGGTTTGATTTTCAGATTGGATAAGGTCAACTCAGCCTTTCATTCCTCAGTGAATCAATAAAATTGAGTATCAGGCATGATTGGGAACAAACACTGGATGTTTAGTGTTAGATTAATTTGCAAATGCTTTGCACCCCAGGACCTTCTTATGATAACAGATGGTCACCGTAGCCCTTGCTCCCCACATTGACTGTTGTGCCACTGAGCTTAGTTTTTAGTGATTAAAAAAAAATTGCTTACTATTTTTTTCAAAATGAATGCAATTCTTTTATTAGTAGATCACATGCATGGAGATTAAATTTTAGTATAGAACTATCTTAAACAATTTGAAGCTAACATTTAAGGAATTACTCTCAGATTTGAGACTATTTTTATAGAATACTGTATTTTCTAACTATATAGAAAGATGGAATTATTTATATAAAAATGCATCAAATGTTTATTCATTTATACATTAATAGAAATTTCTTTGTATGTACAAGTATGTGCAACTCAGTATTGTTTGAAATTTATTGATAATAGATATGTTTTATAAAACACATTTGGAATAAATTGAATTTAAGTAGGATTTTTCTTTAACATAAACAATTGTGTTAATATTTTAAAAGAATAAATAAAACTTTGAAAAAAAATGAGGTCAATTTGTTATGTAGTTAAACTTTTCCAAATTGAGTAAAAAGAAATTTTTTGTTTAACTTGTTTTGTTTCATTAGTTTAATTGAAACACAGAAATGTGTGTAATGAACATAACTTGCCTTTTGTAAATATTTTTATTTATGAAAATGATTAAAATCATAAAAGAAATTAGCTAATTTTTATCATCCATCAATTAGTGGCGATCTGGGAACTGAACCGATAGTGCTCAAGCTTTCAATTCAACAGTTTCATGAATTTGAGTCCCACCTCAGACTAGTATGTTTGTTGTGGTTTGGAATACATTTTAAACTGTAGGTTCTGGTCTAATTAGCCCTCATGTGCAAAGAATTACTAGAGACAAACAAATATAAAAATGCCTCTGAATTAGTCAATTTGGTACATTTTTATTTTGTCATTTATTTATATACTTTGGGGGAGGAGCAAGTTAAATTTTACCTTATTACTTTTAATTATTGAGTATATTTTTTATTTTTATTGTCTGTACATTATATAGAATTTAAAATAAATTTCCCATCTCTTGCATTCAAGTTTGTGAAACATTAATCTGCACTTTATAAAGTTATAATTATCTATTTTATTGAAATAAACTGATGTTCTCAAGTTGTAGTATAAATTGAAAAATATAAAAGAGCTAAGCAGTTTTTTCACAATCATGTATAATTTAAAAAATTTATGGTTACTGCATGTTTTGTGGAATTTTTGGAAATCAATCTAATTTATAATATGAATTAGTAAACTTTGTCTCAAAGTATGCATGATTAAGTTTTGCTATTAAATACATTAGCCCACTTCTGTTTATGTTTTATGTGTGTATCATGGTTGCTAGTTCCAGATTTTTTCAGTAACTTTATTTCTATGTTTGAAGTATTCTATCTTTAATTTTTGGAAATTTTTGCAGAATAATTGGTTAAAATTATTTTCTGTGTGTTGTAATGAAAAATTCATTTAGTAAAAAAAATTGCCTTTTCTTTTATGTGTTAACAAAATAAAGGCATTGAGTAAAATATAGTATAAATATAGAATCATATTTAAGGCACTTTTTAAGTTCTTAATTTTCTTTTCTACTGTAAACTTGGAAACAAATTTAAATTAAGAAAAATTTCAAAGTTTAGTCTTATTTTGGAATATAGATATTGATAAAATTGAAGAAAGTTAAAAGTTGCATTATTTTATACTCTGTGATTTAAATATATTTTGTATTGGTACTTAAGATTTCATTTTTACTAAGTTGTTTTTGAACTTGTACAAAAATTGCTTAAACAAAATAATTGGAAAAAATTACAAATCTTTAGTTTAATTTCTTAAACTTCATATGATTGTTTCATAATGTAATTTCTTTTTGCCAAGTAAGAAAATGTCATGACGGATCAGAGTTATTTTATTGTTTATGAATATCAGCCACTTTTTAAAATTTTACCACAAATAGTTTTTTATAATTCAGTAAAATAAAAAAAAAATTTATAAAACAGTAATGAAAAATAGCACTTTAATCTTAAGTTAAATTTTTTAAGACATTAAAATGATATCATGACAATGTATTTGTCTTTCGCTAGTTTTTTTCTCTAATTTTTTTTTGTGTACTGCTAAATCTCCTGAATGAATTCCAGATAGGCCTGCAATTTTATTTATTTATGTGATTTATTTTTAAAAAATGACTCAGTATCTTTTTATTAGTCAATTGTTTGATTCACTAAACATAATTCTACATGTATTTTTTCCTGAAAACACTTTTTTAAATTCTAATATTTGATTATATAGGTGATAGTGTGCTATATTTGACTTAATCAATTTATAAACATATGTAATTAAAAATTTATCAAAATTTCATTCAGGCAATTTATACCATCATGGCCATTTGTCTCGAGCGGTTTGCTGTAGGCTTGTCGGAGAACCAGACTTGAATGAGCTCCTTCCAGAAGGGTACCGCCTGAATCATCCGGATCTGGGCAGAGTGATCGTGTGCACGCCTTCGCGTGAGACCGAGAAAACCAAGCCCCACAGCATCAATTGGTGCCTTGAAGATGAGCGACCGGAGTTGACAAGCGGTGTTAATGGTACCTCTGACGAAAGGTATATAGATTCCAATCTATAATTTCTTTTTTTCCCTTGCATGTATAAATTGCAATTCTACATATTTAATATTAATAAGCTTCTTTTCATATTACAATAAAGCTCTAACTACAGTAAAACTTGGTTTACAAATTCGCCGGCCAGTAAGAGTTCTTAAAAGTAAAAGTTCATAAAATAGAAAAATGTTAGTTCTTAAATTTTTTTTCAGCAAACTTTTATCCTTTTTTAGAAATGTAGTATTATTAAAAATTATTTAGTAGGCTCAATATAAGGAACTTGTTCAAAATAAAATTCATATTTATTTTCAATTAATAAAATGATCTTTAATTTTATTCATAAAAATTCTGGCAAATTATAGTTTTTTCGGTCTTAAAACTACGTTCTTTAAAAAAACTTTCATTATTTCAATACGTGAAAGCAGTTTGTATTCTTTTTGTTTGTTTCATGAAAGTTCTTTTCCATACTCATTTATTAAGTTCTCAATCATTTATCCAATACATTTATAGAATTTCATCTGAATTCATATTCAAAAAGTCCTGAAATTCATGGATGAGTGTCATCTCTCAAATCATCTCAAGCAAATACTTTTGGTTTTCTTAAATTATGGGGACTTCTTTATTAAAGCATGTATATCAAAATGACCTAGTGTTTGTTTTTTTCACCATATCTTTCCAAACATAATTTAAAAAATGCATTGCCTCCAGAATATAAATTTCATAAAGGGATCTATTAGATAGGAGTTAGTTTAGAAGGGGGAGGAATTCCTTATGAATTAAAAAATTTTGAGATTTCAGCATTAGGTATGCAGCTATTTATCCAGTCTGAAAGATTTATGATTCTTCAATAAATTTTTCAAATGTAAAGTAAAATTAAAAAAAAAAAAAAATTCCAGCGAAAGATATGCATAAAATTGTTCGCCAAAATGATTTTTAAAAATTTTGTTTATAAGTGTGAATTAAAATTATTGTATCTATGGGTTACTTAAGTGTTTGAGACTAGGTTTTGAAATTGGGAGTCTAAATTAGAGGTTTGTAAAAACTAGTAACTACCATGCATGGTAACATTTGATTTGGGTTGTAACTTTCCAAAATATTTCATATAAAATAGTTATAAAAGTAATAAATAATAAGATGTGTGATAGTTGTTGTACATTTAAAGTATCTGTAGCCTTTATGGTTTCAATAATATGTTATTAATGAGTAATGTAAGTAAAGTTATAACTGAATAATGTATGATTTTATATCAGTTTTGATAGAAAAATTCAAGCTTGAAGCAAAGTACAGTATTAAAATTTTAGATTATACATTTCAATATGTTTAATCTAAAATATTTTAATTTTAAATTTCCTATTGAAAAAATTTTTTATGTATTTCTAAAAAGTCAATAGTTCTTTTCTTGTATTTTTTTTCTGCCTATTAAAGTAAGAATAAAATTTTATGTATAATATTTTTTTGCAATTTTTATATTTAATTTTGAATACTTTAGACAAAATTCAGAGATTTCTTGAACAAATCTGGGAATAGTTTTTATTTCCTTTAAATAAAAAAAAATTACAGAATCTAAAGTGAAAAACACTCAAATTTGAAAATGTTAACTTTTTTCTTTTTTCTTTTTTTACTAAAAATTTAACTTGCTTTTACTATTCTGGTCAAACTTTGTAAATCATGTTTTTCTTGTACATAACAAAATTTAATGTAAAAATCAGTAGTTTGTGTTAAGCATGCTTTTGATACCACATTCAAAGCATAAGAATTATCTAGATAATTAGGAAAGATCTATTTAGTTTTGCCGATTGTGAAAGGGAAACAACTATTAGTTATATGAACAAAACAAAACAAAAAAAAGATAGCATTTAGTAAAGATGAGCAAATTTTTATGATTGAAATTGTGGAATTATATATATATATATATTGAATAATAAGTTTGGGAATATGGTCATGTAATGGTTGGATAATTTAAATTGTAACATGGTTTGAAAATAAGCAGAAAGTGTTTTTACTAAATAGTAATTACTGAAAAAATGACTTAAATTTTTTTTATAAAAGCAATGCAAATTTAGTTCTAATTTTTCTCATTCTTTGTCGTTTTTATTTTGTTTTGTTCTTATTTTAATTGAAAAATTTCTGTTTTCAATATTTATGTATAGAATTTTGAATATTTTAATAAAAGTTTCTCTGTTTATTATGATTCTTTATTTAAAACTTTTGAACTGATTAATTTTAAGACTGAATATCAAATATTCTTAGTTTTTAAAATTTTTATGATTAAATGTATGTTTGGAAAATCTATATAATTTTTTAATTGTATAAAAATAAATTTATGGTCGAAGAAAGTAATAGGTCAAAATTTTTTACCAAATTTTAACTGTTCACTATATTTGTTTAGAATTTATAAGTATAACTAATATGTGATCAATATTTTTCTAAAAAAACTGATTTCATGAAAAACTTGGGATCTTCTGTAATTTCTTTGGAATTTTTTTTTTTTTTTTTATCTACTAAATCTCTATCATATTAAAGAAAATGTGTATAAAATTGAGAAACTTCTTTCAGGGCTGGAGGTCAATTACAATCACGTTTATGCAAAGCAGTTCTCTTTCAAAGTTTTAAGGAGATAGCTGCTAAATTCGGCGTCGAACATCTCTCTAATCTTACCTACGGCGAAGCGAAAAGAGCAGCCAAAGATTTTCAATCAGCTAAAGAGGTGCTGTTTAACAGATTCCAGCAACTGGGTCGTGGCACTTGGATACGTAAGCCAGAGGAAGAAGAGGAGTTCATGTAACTTTCTGCTGTTTAATTCCTGCTACTTATATGGTTACTTCTTTAAGCCTTTAGTCAATATACTATTCCATAGGCTGCAATGCAATGTAATAACTCATTTAAAAGTAACAGATATAGGTCACATAGTGTGCAATTTAAAGCAGATAGTCTTTCTCTTCATTATATTATATTGCGGGTTTTGATTTTGGCTTTTTGCCAAATGTTTTTTGTGTGCCATATGCATCAATGTTGCCTTTTTTGTTTTTAATTTCATGTTTGTTTTTAGATAGTTATAGAATAAAAATATTTGTTTAAAAAAAGAATCTCATTTAGTATTTGGCTGAAACTCTTTAAGTCTAGCATTCACGAAATTCGAGAAGAAAACCTTTATAGCTCGATAGGCTTTCATAATTTTGCACCTTTTCAGTCAAATAAAATCTTTTATTCAATCGTTAAGGCAGCTCAGCCTCTAGGTATATTTTATGAAGAAACTAAAAAATATCTGCAAGGTTGCAGCTCTTAAACTATTTCCTTTGCTAGGTAGAGTGTAGAATTCTAATGTTAAAACTTACTTATAGCATAATTATTCTGTCAGAAATATTTAACTCTTTCTATATTCAAATTGTCAAAGAGCAATAGTTGGGCTTCAAGGGACTGTTTTAATTTCTAAAGTGAAAATATTGAACACATTTTTTAACATTCCTAAAATCTGATTTAAAATCTAACTTTCTTTCAATTACTGCTTACATAATTAGTTTTTGTTCCCTATGATGTATCAATTATTCAGACTATTTGTGCTATTGTAAAATGCATAATTTTATTTAATGGATGTGATGAAACATGCAAAAACCTATTTAAGAAACTGCCAATGTGGAGCAGAAAGGTTAAGACCAGTAAACTCCAAAAATTGTCCAGATATATGCAAATTAATGTGCATTAAGCTGTGATAAAATATTTTATCGGCATTTTAAATACTGTTCTAATACGGAGATGCCAAAGTTTCTTAATCCATCTGATCTGGAACAGTTGTTTTTTTGTTTCTATTTTGTTTGAATTTAATGTACATCCATGTCAATATGGAAGTGATGTACTGTGTGTAGTGTGCAAACTTGTCAAAGTGGTATGAATTAAATGTATTGTTGTTTTTTGTGTGTATTTAATTAAATGTCCTTTCTGTATAACTTAGAACTGCTTTACCAACAGTGTGTAAATAGTCCAACCACAAAAATAACTGTGTCCGTTCCTGTGTCGTCATGTGTGTGCGTAATAAAAAATCTAAAGAAATCAGTGCAGCTTGCAATGGCTGCTTAATGGTGTCTCGGTGAGCTGACGGACGTGGAAGAAGCCTCTTAGTTGATTGCTCTCGTAGACGTACGTTTTTGTAGGCTATATAGCATATAAACGAGGTACTTTCAACTATTTGTAGAGAAATATCGCCTTCTCAGCTCCAAGATTTCCAGTGTTTGAGATTGCAGAGTTGCTCACTGTTAAATGTTAGATTAACATTTAACTGTGATAATCATAAATATTTCCATACTATTGTTGAGGCATAATGTGCAGAGTTTTCTCGAATTTTTCCATACACTGTTGAATCGTAGACTTTAACCAATTTTAACTATTGGATTATCACTACAGTTCTCATTTTTTTACACCTCCTCATCCTCACTATAATCAAAGTGTTTTGTTTCGGCCAGATGTTGTCAATTATTTCACATCCAAATGAAAATTGAATCTGGCATTCCTTACATGTTTTGTTGTTAGAGTGCATTTTATCAATTTTTCATGGATATACTTTGTGATATTTCATTTCGTTTTTGAAGTATTAAATTTGCATTTCAACACTTTGTAAATATTTTTGTTTCTTTAATCAGCTTATTTTTTGGGTAAGTTATTTTTGCCTGCTTTAAAAATCATTTATCTTCATTAAAAAAATTATTCTCCTGCATTTATTTTACATTTTATCTTCACCAAATGTTCAGAACTTTTATTTTTGTTCTGTTGACTAAACTTTACCCAATTTGTTAAAATTTCTATTTTTTTTTTCCTTCATAAATATTTAGTTTTGTTACTGAATATTTTAACGCACAGTTTTAGCTATTTAAGATTGTGAATATATTGTTTGTGATTAAAGCTTTTATGTTTCATTAGTCTTCCAAATTTTGCAAGTTATCTTATTAATAATGCAGTTTTTAAAATGTGATGCTTTTTATAATACATTAAAAATATCAGTTTAGTTATAATATCTTGTATAATCACATATGCATTTATGATTATTTTGTTTAATTTTAATTTACTAAAGCAATGTTTTATAATCAGTTTTCTAGTTTTAAGCATTATAACAAATTATAAATTCAAATTATGCAATGAGAATATTTATTTTTGTGAATTGACTTTGTCGTTTTCAATTTATTTTAATAATTTGTAAATGCACATTTATTTCTGCATTATCAGTAACATGATATCTTTATGCATAATTATCTATAGAAATTTTACAAATTCAAATTTCACTATACTTATGTTAAAGGATTTATCAATCATAGAATTAAAATGTACTCTTGTAGATAATGCATTTGCCTAACAAAGTTGCATAATAGTTTATTGTAGCAAATTTTGTAGTCTTTTTTTAAATAAAGTAATGTATTAAAATAGTATCTTGCTTATTTTGATTTTGGTACATAAAACACGTTACTGAACCAATTTATCATTCTTTTTATAATAATTAGTATTTAATCTTTGAAATATATTTTTTAAACCTTTTAAGGCTTGAATATTAAAATGTTTCTTCAACTTCAACTATTTACTTTACACACTTTGTTGTGCATTTAATTCAAAACTTAATTTTTGTATTTTCTAATCTTTATTTTCATAGATTTCTTTGTCTTAGAATTGAAAATCAAAAAAATCTACATAGCTTAAATGATTTGCAATTGTGATTGAAGTTTAGATAAGTTTTAATTCAACAGTTTGATAGCCATGAAATATTGAAAATCGGATAAACAGATTTGTCTATTTTATACTCTGAGTTTCATATTTTAATATTACTATTCTCAATTCAGTTAAAAATTTCTTCTGTAAAATAAAACCAAGTTAGCAACTAAATGTTTTAGTTTTACTTAACTATTTGACTCTGAATAGTTATTGGAATTGCCGTTTGTAATAATTTCAAATATATTTAAAACCACAAGTTTCTGTCGAATTCAGCCTTGTGTGTATGAAGTGACCATAAATTGAAACCAAATTAATCTTTTAAATGAAGCAAAAGTATGTAGATTTTTTTCCTTATAGTTAGGCAATTTTAGATATTCTGCATATACTTTTTGATGTCAATTCTATCAGTTAGGCTTTGAATAATTTTACTGTAGAAATAAAAGAAATATCTTGAAAATATATAATGACTACAAACATGTAATAAATTACTTTCAATAAATTCAATTTTGTTGAGTTCTAAGCCTCATTAAAAATGTTACAAAATAATTGTAGAAATAATATTTAAAAAAAAAAAAAAAAAAAAAAAAAAAGGGAAGCACTATTGGGACATTTACTGATAAAAGATCATTTATGTTTTTCTGCATTATCAATAAGAAATCAAATTTTGATCAATTTTCATTCAGATGTTTTAAAGATAAGGGTAATGGAATTTTAAAAATTACTTTTATTTTAAAGTAGGAGATTTGACATGTTTTAATAATTGCATTCAGGCTGTTTATTAAATATTAATCCAGAAATATGATTTTAGTGTTCTATTTTTGGACTTGGAAAATATTAAGCTCATTCAATAAATATTTGATTTGAAAAAAATATTCAGAATGTTTATCCAGTTTTTTCAATCCTAATATTTTCTTGTACAAAAATAACTTTTAATTTTGAGGTTTGTATGATATCCATATCAGTTTCCATGCAATGAATTTTTTTGTCATTTTGTTTACATTATGAATTTTTCATGCTAAATATTTTCATATTAACCACAATTGCATCAAACTGAATGGTAAATATTATTGCAGGATAAAAAATAATAAAATATCAAAAGCATAAATTCTGAGAAAATTATCAAAAAATTATGAAAAACTAAATGCTTAATGCCAAATTTATTTTAAAATCAACATGTTTTTCATAACTATGTTTTAATCCATTGTCATATTTTTACTGCTGACTTTTGCAAAATTGAAACATCAATACTGTTAAATTTATGAATCAATTTTATAATATAGTACAAATTCATATTTTATAAATAAAAATTCAATACATCTTTTAAAAACAAAGATTATACCTTGTTTTTTTTTAGAATTTTCGTTAAGATATCAGTTTTAAATAGTCAAACATTGATTCAAATATTAGAACAAGTGTAGGAATGACTGAATTTAGGAGTTACTGGGAAAGAATTTCTTTCCCAGTAGTTGTACTGTGAATACTATTAATATCATCTAGAAATTCTTAGCATATTTTATAGCTTTTAATATTTCTTGAATGAAAATCAACATCTTAGCAGAATGTGATATGATTTTTGACTCATCCAAGGTCAGAAAAACCACTCAAGATGTCAGAGAGATAAGATGATTTTCTGTGATATTTTTGACCCTTCTAGCTTTGGTGTTTGTGAACGAACAAGCAGTTTTGAATTTATCTTTTCGGGGAACACATTTTTTCTGCAACTGTGGTTGCACATTCATTGCTCCATCGGTAAAATAATTCCACTTTTTGCGATTTTAAGAGCCACATAAATCTTGCACAAGTTGCAGCCTCTTGTTCAGTATTGATCTTCGTAAACAAATATTGTGATTACACTTCACACGTTAAAGTTTGAAATTCATCTTTCCACAAACTTCCTATATATTGAGCAATTTTGAATATGTTTCGCTAAATAAAGATTAATGTTATTTGAGAACGACTATGGTTTTTTATTGCATATTTAACAGCTACTTTGCTTGCACTTCCAAGTTTGTGTTTAGAATTCGTTTATTTTAACTTTAGTATTTTTCAATTTTAAATAAAAGTACAATATGATAATTTGAGACAATTTATTGTTTAAAATTAGAGTGGATTCTATTTATATTAAGCGACTTCTATTAGATGCGTGTTTTCTAATAAAATACTTTCAAGTTTTGTTTGATTATAGGCAGTGAATAAAATGTTTGAAGCATTTTATAGGCGATCACTTTGTTTCTCTGCATGCATATGAATATTTTTATGATTTTTAATCAATTGTTATTTATGCTAAAAATTAGTCAGCTTATCTGTGTTTCATTATCAATTATGAGAATAATCGCTTTTTAAACCTTTTATGGAACATATTTAAAAATTTAGTGAACTAATTATTGCATATATTACATTATATGGTAGGAAAATTTTACATTCATTTAAGACGAATGAATTAATGAAAATTAATTTAAGGTGAGAGGGTTCTTATTTTAAAGATTGATATATAAAGTGTGCCTGAGGATAATATTGAAATAATTCATTTCAAGCAGCTAAAAAAAGAAAAGAAAACCTATGATTGAACGGTTTTGCTAGCATGCCAATGAACACTATGAGATTCTTTTCAATCAGTGCAAAAACTTCATTTAATAGAAAAGTTATTGATAGGTTCTTACGTAGATTTCTCGATGATTTTCAATATCTTTCTTTAATGATGTCCAACATTTTTATAAAACAAAAATTATCGCCTTAAAATTAATCTTCAATATTTTTATTTTCTCCTCATTTATTTATTTCTTAAGGTAAAGGGTATTCATACTCTAAATTTTAATATATTAAATAATTAAAAAAATTATTTTTGCAGAAATTTTTATTTTAAACATCAATATTATGCATTTTTTTTTACCATTGTTTATTAATTGTTTTAAAGATATTTTTTCTTACTGCTATATATATATAGACATTTATTAAATAATTTACTCCATAACTTCTATGTAAATTTTTATTTAAGATTATTATATTTTTAAATTTATATTACAATATAAAGTAACTTAAGATGTTTTTCCACTTTTTAAAATGAAAATTACTGTTGGTATGACAAAATAAACAGAGATACACTGCTGATATAATTAATAATTTCAGTTATTTGTTATTTATTGAGTGGCAACATGTGCAAAATTTTCTACTGTGATTTAAGAACTTTTTTAAAATTGTATTATAATGTGTGATCCACATAAAATAAAATTAAAAAAAAAAAAAAAATTTGGTTTTACATCTATAATAATGCAGAAATATCTTAAAGTTGTTGATTGTCCTAAGTGTGATAATGACGTTGAAAATTTTATAAAAAATATAAATGCAAATTTAAATTTCTCTTATAAAGTAGTAATTGTATTTAGGTTCGCATTAATATTTTGTGGCTTGTACTGTCTTACAACTGTTGAATCTTTTTCTGTCTTCCCAATAGTTATTTCCAATGAAGAAAAAATTTACAAAAATATTTATACCCAAAATCGTTCAATTAACGGTTCGACTATGCAGAGGGAATTTGTAGCTCATAATTAGAAATGTTAACACTTCTGATCGTTATGTATTAATCAGTGATTCGATTCTGAAAGGGAATGTTTTTCACTACATTTATGCATTCTATTTTTTGATATGCTTAGTCAGCAGAAGACAAACATATTTTGTTGTCACTTTCCAGTGTTTCAACCAATTTTTTTGTAGTATTTAGTGCTACTTTTTACTAATCTAATTACGATTTTATTACTACGATTATGCAACAAAACTTTACAAACAATACTGAAGTATACAAACTTATTTTGAGAACAAGTTACATATAACTTATCTGATACTTCCAAACAATGTTTTATACAAAATACGTTTGCATAGTCATATTTGTAATTCTCCTTATTTAAAATTAACAGAACTTTTCTAGTTTTTACTACTATTGTTGTATTGAATATTTTAAGAAAAATGGTCCAGAAATATATCATGTTCTTCAAAAAGTACTTGAAATTAAAAATTTTAAAAACGATTTCGGTATGGTATGATTTTTATATTGAGTTGAGACATCTGCAAATCTCTCTAAATGCTATATTTTAATTTAAAAAGTAGTA
>JAPDSC010055022.1:10430-26194 GCA_026290005.1 Latrodectus geometricus
ACAAAAATATTTATTGTTTTGAATGTTTTCAGAAGAATAAATATTTTAAAAAAAAGAATATTAATTAAAAAAAAATCCAAATATTTCAATATTTTAAGAATCGAGATTCTGTTTTTGTTCTGATATTAGCTTGCCATAGTTAATAACAAGTAAAAAAAAATCAATAACTTCTCAACTCTTGTTTTAAAAAGTCCTAAAATTCTCTGCAGATGATATTAAGGAATTCTTATTATAAATGTAATTAAAGATACATAATTGCAAAATATAATTATTCGAATTTCATTGAAAAACCGTATTAATTTCATTTTAATTGATTTTTGTTCCGAAGTATTAAAATGGAGATTACATATATCAAAATATATGTAACTATAGACGTGTTATCGCTCTCTAATTGCATATCAGCTTGAAAATATCTGAAATACATTTTTCATCAGGCAAAAGGAATTTCATTTCAAATGGCAAAACAGTATTACAAATTTTAAACTTACAAAACACACTTTAATGTTCAATAATCAATACTTAACTGTGTTAAAATATTATTTCACAATTTACAACTAATTTGCAAAAAGTTTTAAAATTTAAAAGTTAAATTTAAAAGATATTGTAAATGGGATTTCCTAAGATGATCTTATATTTTCTGTATATAAATATACTATAAAACCATATTGTGTGAAAATTATTGTGTTTAGCTTATTAATTCAGAGATAGCATAACATTATATTATTATATAAGGATTTTACAATAGAAATAATCCAAGGAATATGTACTATTTCTCTAAGATATCTCGGGAAAAGCTAAAAATAGTTTCTCCAATGATATCACAGCGAATATGAGAATTTTTAGCTCGATTTAAATAATTTAGAAAGAAAAACCCATAAAAAGAAGACGCCGATAAAACATAAATCTTGAATGAGATGAAGAAAGAAGTTGTGTATTACAGGACTACACACTACTTCTTACATTTTAAGCTTGTTTTCTTCACGATGTAAGGTAATGTAACTTGAGAAGAGAATTGTCCTATAAAATTCAATGCCAAGAAAAACAGGAAAAATTCTGAACATAGATTTTAAGTTTCCACTTAAATATATGTATTGGAGAACTTCAGGTATTTTTCCTTGTACTTGTTGCTATTTACAACCTGTTGAGTAAGTATAAGAAAAAAAGAAATATATATATATATATATATATATATATATATATATATATATATATATTTAACAATTATCAAAAGCTTAATTATATTCATAAAAGTTAGATTAAAATATAAATATGTTTATTAATTATTCAATTCAAAAATAAATTGGCCTACTAAGCTGTAAGTTTCCCTTGGTATGGCCCAAAATTTACCGATAGACATTGGAGATAAAATTTAATTTCTTTTAAATTACTGGAATTTTTATTGCTTTTACTGACGTTCTTTTAGGGTTACCTCAATCAGTTACGCTTGTTTTGGAGGATATTTTGTAATGAGATATCATCAAAAATTAAGGTATACTCATTTGTAGTTTTTTTACAAATTTTTAAAGATTGATTTTAGATTTTATCTTTTATTAAAAATGTTATTAGGATTAATTTAGTTTCATTTAATTTATTTGTATAAATGGAATAAGGAATCACGTAATGTTTAAAATGTAGACTGAGATATACTGACTAGAAAACTTGAAATAATTTCCAATATTATTAAGGTTTCTTTAGGAATCAAACACAAAATATTTGAAACTATTGATGACAAGGATATTCTTTTCAATAATTCATTAAATTAAGATATTTTTCCTTTTTTATAAATTATCTTTTATTTGAAAAATAGAAAATCTCTTGTATTAGGGTAATTATTCACTAAAAGAGTATGAGATACTGTTCATGTAAAATATATAATTTGCTGCTTTGATGTTAACATATTGGATTCATTTTCATATTTTAAAGTGAATAGTTGTAAACATGTTTTACATGAATTTCCTCACAGGTATATCAACTCAGATATTTTTTTTAATTATTTATAAAAAAAAAAATGTTGTGTTACAAGACATGTTTTTAATTGTAACTTTTATTCAGATATATATTTATATCATATATATTTAGGAATTGATTTATAGACATTGACTTCCTAAATTGTAGAATAGAATTTAAGAATTATTCCAATATAATGCAGAGAATTTCTGCTATATTACAAGATATATGAATAAAAAAAAGGTATTTGAATAATGAATTTTTAAAATGTGGTGTTTTTTTTTTTTAAAAAAAAATAGCAATTTATGATTGCTTTTATGTAAAACTAATAAATATAATAACCTATTAAATGTAACATAAAGACTAAAAACTGCTTTACGCAGAAATAGTGTTATCTTAATCTAATCAAACTAAATAAATTGGGTAATCGCAAGTAACCTCTAGCGAAATCTAGATAGCGTTTTTGCCTGATCCATCTTATAGAAAATAAATCAAATGCAACGCAGTCTTTATCCCGCAAAATATTCTTCTTATTTGGGCTCTTCACTCATTGTTGCTTAACAAAGATAGCGTAAGATGACACTTCCGATAATCTATCATCTAATCTGAGAAGATAAAAGATAAAAATACTTCGACGCTTCCAGTAAATCCCTCAGCTCACAGAGGTGCATTTGTGTTGGATGAAAAACGTATGCTTAAGGGATTTATTTTCTCAGTAACTTTATTCATAAGACTGTATAATGATATCTGGGTTCTTTAGAATTATGATGAAGATGATTAAGTTTTTACTAGATTAATTTAGAAGCATATGATATCAGGTTTTCCAATTTGATAGGTAATTTTGATAATGTAACCGGGGATAGTGATATCTTTTTGATAAATTTTTTCATGAAACTGAATTTTTATCTGAACTAATTATAATGTAAATACAAGTAATCTCTTCTTTTATTACTAAGATTACGAATTTATTAAAACATAATACAAATTTTTATAACCGATGAAGCTTTAGAGATATATATTACTTAACAATAATGATAAATTTGTTGACACTTGAAAACCCTCCCTATAAAATATTTTGATAACAAATATTTTACACGAGTTTGATTTTCAATTATAGTTAAGACTAATAATAAAGAAATAATCTTAAAGAAATAAGGAGGATATAATATATTTCAAAGGCTTTAGATTACTTCTTATAAGAAATCAAACTTTTTTAAAGAATGTTTTGAAAATATTATTACCATGGAAAAATATTTTAACATAACACATGTTATGGCTTAGATCCAAAAATATTAAATATTAACATGTGATCTTATCTACAATAATGTTTTTTTCTCTTGGTTTATTAACCCTTTTATTGCCACAACAAGGCCGGAAAATGCTACTCATTTCCAGCCTTGTTGTGACACCTGTGAACCAAGTCACGGAGGCTAGTAGCACTAACTACGTCACACCACCACAAACCCGTTTATAGGGTGGGCCACATTCATCCATCATCTGAGGAAAGGAAAAGAAACACAAAGAGAGAAAGAGAAAGTACATCCATGTGTGAGCCGGGATTCGAACCCTGGTCCTCCCCATCCGTAATCTGGAACTCTAATCACTAGACAGAGTGTGAGGCATCAGTAATGCAACTGAACATATTTTTGAATTATATTCAGTCTGATTACACAGTACACTAAAAATCGGCAATTAATTACGATCTATAAATAATATAGTATCAAACGCGATATTAGTTGATTCTATAACTTCAAATAATTATGATAATTACTATGCTTAGTGCAAAAAATTGATGACATAAAGTAGTTAAATTGTAAGAATGACAGATTTGTTCTGGTCTTAGCAATTCATTCACTATTGTCTAACGACCTGGGGACATTTCTTGTGATCGTTTCAGAGATGATTAATTGCAAGTACTATGCTAGTAGAAATTAAACATATGTGATCCTTAACGCAAAAATAAGTTAATTGTTATATTGTTTGAATACAATTTAATAATTTTCAACATATTAAATTTATCTATAACTGACTACAAAACAAATGACAACGTTTTTAACTGTTTTAAGACATAATATTTTTGGTATAAAACTTCACTTCTATTAATCTTCATACTGATGTTTTAGATCATTAAGTATGGTTCATAACTATATTTTAGAAAATAAATATTTTTTATTCTTTTCATTTCTTAGTCAAAAGCAGAGCATACATTTTCTTTGAAATTCCTTTTGATTTCACTAAAACTTGAAATTTTTTTAATTTAGTTTGAAAACTAAATTGTTAAATTTTCTTGATAAATTGCATTCGTTTATATAATTTTGTCCATTCTATTTATTATCTGAAATTGTGTTTTTTCTCAATTTTCAACTAAATGTATGAATTTATAAAACTGTTTTTTCCAAAATCTTTGTTTTTAGTTCCTTATTGTTGTTATTTATTTCAAGAAGTAAACATTTCATCAAAGATAAAAATTATTCTCTAAAGTAAATACAAGTTGTATTTATCGCTATAATATGATGCAGTTTTGATCGCTGTATTAGCAAACATGTATTTATACTTCAAAAAAATTCTAAGTATTAATTTAGAAAAGAAAAATACAAGTGGATAAGTTGCAAGGCTTAACAAGTTTATCTTACTCCGTGTATTCTTAAGTGCAATTGTGTAACTACTTATTAAATCAAATATTATAAGCTTAAATATCTTTCTGTCCCAAAATATAAAAGCAAAACAAATTTAAAGTGAGCTAAAACTCTCAAATTATACTCCATCGCTAAATGTGATTTCGTATTTATTCAGAATGGCAATTTTCATGTAACTTCTCATCTAGCTGATGAAGTCCATTCTGTTTCTTTTCAAGTAATTCATACAAAGCATACTTGTGGCGCCCTCTAGTGTCCAAAACATTAACGTGAATATATTTTTGCTATTAGAAGAACTTATTAAATAAAAGATTTTGACGAAAATTAAAATTTCGTTTTTTTTCACAAATATTGTGAACTATACACTGAAAAAATTAAAGAATAAATTATATATATATATATATATATATATATATATAATTTAAAATATGTTTTTTGAAACGAATTACAATTTCTTTTATTAATTAAACAATGATGTATTCAAACCAAATAGCTTTGGCTTGATATTTTATTTTTAATATACAAGATTTAATTTAAATGTAGCATTTGAACTAATAAATTATAGTTTACATTAAGTTTATGATGATTTCTAACAGTTTATGCATTGTTGTACAGAAGGAACTTCTAAAATGTTTTCAGCATAATAGAAATAAACTGGTTTCGTGTGAATTTAAAACATGGTACTAATGCAATATATTTTCATAGTGCTCTTTTATAAAACCAATTTTGCTTTCCTAAACACACTAACTGAATGTAAGCCTCTTGCTTACAGCTTAACTGCAACTTTGTTTTATGACCCCGTGATATACTTTTATGATGTTGCTCTGCAGTGTGTTATCTATTTAATGCTCGTTCCACTCTATTTTCTAAAGTACTTGAAATATTACAGAACTGCCAGTAAAGTGCATGTGAGTAATTTCAAAAAATATCATTCTTATCATGGTACTGTAAAAGGCTTTGGACACAAAATATATGTTTTTTAAACTTCATGAAAGAAAAAGAAAAATGCTCGCTGCATTACCGCATAAAAATGGTACTAAATGTTTGATGAAGTATTTCATTGCCATTACAGTTTTACGTGGCTAATTATGTAATGCTTAAATGTTATAGTTTCAGCATAAATGCTTAACAATATATTTAAATGTAGAAAGATATTATGATAATTAAAAAAATATATATTAACTTTATATCCTTTACTAAATGATGAGTGATGAATTTATATTTTAGGAAATTATATAATGATGTGTATAAAAAATAATAAAGATTTCGTTTTACTAACTAAATAAGATAGCTTTTAGCTTTTAAATTATTAATCAGCTGTATTTTATAGTTGAATAATTTAATACAAGAGTAACATAATAATAGCTGAAACTGAATGAAATTGTTAAATACTAAAAGAATTATTAAGCATATACTAAAGTTACAAGCAGAAAACTTATAGACCTGTATCTATAAACATTGTTGTTGGTACTATGAGTTAGATGGTATTTTATTAAGAGACATACATGAATTACTAGTTGAATTTTATCCATTCAGTTGACGATGTTAATGTTTGGAAAAATATTAAAAAGAAAGAAATATGATGTTTTTAAATTAAAAGATACTGAATTATTTTCAATATTTTTATGCAAAAGATTAGAGTTGTTCTAACTACATCAAAAGATTGTAACAGCTTCTTGTAATTTAATATTGTTATTTAAAGTTTACTGTATTTACTATAGTATACTTAAAAAATTCCTAATTTATTTATTTCTGAATCTACAGTTATTTTTAATAAATAATAGTTCATTTTTATGAGCAGATAAAAATGTTTCGAAAGGTCATCAATTATTAACTTAAATGAAAAATGTTAAGTGTTTACAAAATACAAGATTTTAAAAAAAAATTATTTGCTTCGTACATTTCAGAAGACAAATTAACAATTAAAATAATATTTAGGAGTATTTTTTATCAGTACTTGCATTCATGCAATTCTAATGAATTGCACAAATATTTCATGAATCTATTGTTTTAAATACCATTACGAAAACCTAATGCAATTAATAAAATATATTCAAAAGAGATGTTTCATACTAGAGTGAAAATAATTCTAATAGATAGTTGTAAAATAATTAGGATTCTTTGCGTTTAAGTACACAAACAAAAATTTTGTTTTCAATTTACGCATCATTTGAAAGTTATTCTATATCTGAGAGAACAATCGTTTCCATTCATTTTGGATGTTTTTGCTTTGTGTGTAGACAGAGTCAAACATAATGTGTTGGTAAAACAATTATCAATTCAAATTATTTTATCTTTATTCAGTGATACATCAGCTTTTTTTAATCATCAGATTATATTAATACAAATATACTGAAATTGTTTTGATTTTTAAATGAAATTAAGGTTGTTATTGAAATGAGTATTTATTTCTAGTGTGTACTTGGTTATTATAATGAATAATTATTAATAATTATTTAGATATTCACTTCTAAAAGTATACATTTGATGAGGAATATTTAATGAAAAGTTCTTCAACTGTAAAAGAAAATTTTGGAAAACAAGACGTCTTCAAAGTTAGGTCTTTGAAGACGTCTTCGATTAAATAGATTTCGGATAGTAAATAATGCTTCATTTATAAATTAATTTAATAATTTTTAAAGATATTATGATATTGACATACACATCAGCATTTTGAATTTTAATAAATAACACCATTAATGATTGTACTATTTATTAAAAGTTTCGTCACTTAAAATCATATCTGTCTTGGTTATCTTCTATGGAATGTAAAAGTATAAAACTTGTTTAACTAAGAACAGAACACTCTGGTGTTTGGCTCAACAGTTCATGGGTTCAAATCCAACCTTGGGATTTTTGGGAATGTTTCTCATTAATCGGGATCCACCAAATAGTAGGTCTCTGTCTAATTAATCATCGTATGTAAAATAATGACCAATGAATGACAATACAAACCAAACCTAGTTTAACTAAAAAACAAGCTGTGATTCAATAAAATAATTAGGAACAAAAATAATTGAAGTTCCATGTGTAGTTAATAGTAACGAACTATTTAAGAGCTGCGAAAAATAAAAAAAATATTAAAGGGAATAAAAGTTAAAATGGCAGAATATTTCATAGGCGATTTAAGCGTTAAATAACATTAACTCTTTTTTATAAAACTAGAAAAGCCAAAATTTATATAGATTTATTTTACTTTTTGAAATACACGAATGAGGCAAATTTAAAGAAAATAGATAAAAAAGGAAAAATGAAGCAATCTTCAGAGTCTCTCTAAAGTGATGCAAATGAACTATTTTTTTAGGTGTTGCAGCAGCAAGCTTACCTGTACTCTGAATCAGTAGTGCCCTGAGTTGAGATCTACCACTTAGATGAAAGTAGCCGCTTCGTAATTTAGAAGTAGGAATCAAGCAGAAGATTATTTGACCCAAATACTTGACATGCAACACTAGAGGTATCACTTCACTTAGAGGACATTACAACAACTACATATTTAATGTGCCCCAACCGCCTTTAGTGAATTCGAAGATACGTCAGTTGAGCCAGGATTCGAACTCACTACTTTCCGAAAGTGAGAACGACGCTCTAACAAACCAGGCCACCCAGACCTTTTATATTCATTGTGTCCCCCAAATTACAAAGTGTGAGTCCGTTGTCAACATAGATGAAATGAAACTTGACAGAGATTTCTGACATGGAAATCACGACTCATCAAAAGATGTAATTTAGCAAAGGCTGTTAACGAAAGTTAAATGCGCTATTTAAGTGATTTTTCAATATCCTAACCTCTAATCTTGTCTTTGACATGAAATGTTTATATTGTTTTCACTATTTTCTTAATTTACGCAACTCTTTAAAGGTTGCAACTAAAAAGCTAAAGTTAATGTTTGAAGCAGTTTAAAAAACATTTCAACATAAATGTCGACCATCGTATCTCCAAAAATAGCACAATGGTTTTGATTAACTATTGAAGAATCACGAATATTATTTGATAAAAAACAGCTCTCGCAAACACTATCGACTTTGACCAATTTCATTTAGTTAATTGAGTTGAAAAACAACATATATTCCAGTGTTAGGAAACAATAAAAATAATTACATTTTCGGATCCAGCCTGTAAAGTCAATAAAACGATAAGAATAATTCAGATACTTTTTTCATTTCGTTAAGAAATATTAAATATTTCTTGGTTTAAGTATAAAAAAATGAAACTTTTTCTGATCATGCATTGATGATATCATTTTGAAAAATATGAATATATTATACTAAGCATTAAGATTCTAAAACCTCAATAGAATCTAGAGCCTAGAGCTAACGAACATATAAAAACCTTTTGTTCCTCAAAAATAATTGTAAATATGCTAGATATAAATTAGCTTCAGTTTATCCTACACCTACTAGATTATATGATAGAGGAATTACCCAAATAAAAACAGGAAATTCTGGTTCCGTCTGACAATTCGAAAGCTTAAACAAAATATTCTTAAATCTTTATTATTTGCTATCTTATTAAACCAATAAAGATTTTTAAATATAATGAATTTCTCATATAGTATTAGAGACATCATATTTTAGGATAATTTTAATAAGTTTATTGTTCGTCACTGATGCCAAGTCACCGATCTGTGGTGATTTGAGTGATCCTTTAAAAATTTCAAGGATTTTGGTTTTCCTTTTCAATAAAAAGTTCTCTTACACATATTATATCCCTTTTCCCATGCCGTAATAAGTGAATCACTGCATATACCAGAGTAGTAATATTTACTATCATATCTAAATAGATGTAATGGAGTAATATATTCTATCATATGAATATATTTAGATACTATCATATTCATTAGATAGTATTATATCTGTTAGATACTATCATATTCATTAGATAGTATTATATCTGTTAGATACTATCATATCTTTGTAGATACCATCATATTTATTAGAAACTATCATACTTATTTAATACTATTATATCTATTAGATACTATCATATTTATTTGATACTGTCATATTTATTAGATATTATCATATTTATGTATAATATACTATTATATATATTTAGATACCATCATATTTACTATATCTTCATATTTATTAGCTACTTTTATATTTATTGGATACTATTATATATATTAGATATTATCATATTTATTAGATACTGTCATATTTATTAGATACTATCATATATATTTATATACTAAATAGATATAATGTAGTAAGATATATATTACCATATGAATCATGAATCTCTATTTAGATACCATATCTAAAAAGAAGTTCGCAGAAAGGCGACTTTAAGCAACCACACAATTTCTTAGAAAATAACATTAAATTGTTTCTGTATTTATTCTGGTCACTTTCGTTTGCCATCATATGCCACTTCTAAGTATTTAAACTTGTTAGTATGAGTACAAATGGCGTTTATAAACTTCAGGTCTAAAAGGAATGTGTCAATGAAAAGGAAGGAGTGGCAGAATTTTCTAAAATTAAAATCAGTTGAAAAATTAAATAATGCAGCTTTAAAGTAATTATATAATCTTGAATTTAAAAACATTTTCTTCAATAAAACATTTGATTTAAAAACATGTTAAACTATATTATTATGTGATACATCTATGGTGAGAAATATAGTGATAAATTTATTAATATTTAAGATACTGTGCTCAGAATATTTACATTAATAAATCAAACCTCACTAAAAATCATTGTAAATTGTGATAATTTTCAAATAAATATTTCGTGTAATTAATAAATGTAATAAATTTATTCAACTAATTATTGATAAAAAACCTATTTGCTGTTGTTATATGGATTTAAAATTATGTGACTATTTTACCTTGATTGTGAATAAATTTCTATTAAAAATCTCAACAGTAATTCTTAGATTAAGTAAGTAATTAAATCAAATGAATATGATTCGAAACAATTATGACGCTATTCCTGAATTATTCTTGTTATGGGATCATCAGATGGTCACCGATTTAGTGCTTAAACTAGAATGATATTGTTTGCGCACTAATTTCTTATGCTACTCATTTCTTCTTACTATAATATACTTGTTATTTGCATTAGAGTCATGTCAGCCCATACTATTTTAAAAACATTGAATTCAAAAACATTTAATTGAATTTAGATATTTTTAATTAGAATGTTCTTAGGAATAATAAAATCATCACTTGATCCTCCGTTTATTTTATTTGGCTTATTAATTTACAAAGAAACTACAAAATATTAGATATTATATTTGTGTTAAAAATTTGTATAATGCTTTGCATCCTATATATAAGTTTGTATAGTTAAATATATATTTGTAACTATACTTAGTATTTCTCCATATATAATTCTTAAATTTTCATTGTAAGAGGAATATTAAAAACAAGTTTTTTACGGACATTTTCTTACAGAATTTCATTATAGAATAAACCATTCCTAGTTCTAATGAATAATTTTCTTTTTTCCATTGAATATTTAAAATGATTCCATTGAATGATTAAAATGGTCCTATTAATTGTTTTGAATGAACAATTTTTCAAAGACTGTTTATAAACTCTTAGAGTGTAAAATATTTGCTAAAAAGCCTAATGGAAATAATTATAAAATTTCTGTATTAAAATGAACAATAAAATAATAATTAATGTAAGCATATTATCATTTTTAACTTTATATCTAAGTCTTAACTCAAAATCATATTTCGATTACTAGCATTTTTTAAATATAGTTCACATAAGGAATTAAATAAACTTTGCAAAAGTAAAATAATATCACGAAAAACTTGACAAAGACATTCTTTGCATATCCTATCCATGTCTGACGTTCACCAATATTGATTGAATAATCCATAAAACTTCTTTTCCAGAAAATATTTGAACTATAAATGTTTTTTCTGTAATTGAAAAAAAAACTAGCTTGGAAAGAAAAATACGTATAAAGTTTATATACCAGAAGAATTTTCTGTATGCAATAAAATTAAATTAAAAATTTATTCTTAACATCTTAATTCTAACTTATTCCTTTACATTTTTCGATAATTTTTGTGCAACACAAAATTAGATTTGTATTAATGAACAACTTTTATATTTTAAAGATTGGAATCCGACTTTAACTTAAACATATTTCTAATTTTATACAAGAATGTATTATTTTTCAAAAAATTCACGATATTGATTAAATGATATCTTTCATATCTTTATTTGAAATATAAACAAATGGAAGAGTTCAAATACTTTAGTTAGTTTGAGAGATCATCTTCAGTTTGTCATCATTCCATTTATCTTATTGATTTCTGGTTAAAAAATTAATCTCGAATATAAAATATTCTTTCAATAATGTAGGGAAAATTTAAGTTATATTATTCAAATAAATACAAAAGCAATGCGTCCTGAAAGATACAGTTTTAGTGGTACATCATATAAGAATATCTTTACGAATTAAAATTATATTGCTTTTTGTTTACTTTGAGTGTACACTGAAATTAAGATTTAATTTACCCTTATTTGCAGGTACATAACTGTTAGTGACTTACTCAAAGACAGAAAATAAATTTAAGAAACATTTATTAATATTTGAAATGTTGGCTAAGAATTTTTCCAAAATAAATAAATACATTGAATTTTAATAACGAATAAGTTAAATAAAGGATTAAGTGTAATTACATAAACTAATTATTCGCAAATAATCTGAAATATTCAGTAGCTTGTAAGAAAACAAGTAAGAGTAAACTTAACTCCAGCAATCCTAATTTCAAAATAATTCCTTTTTCAATCTATTTCAAAATATCTCTTAGAAATATAAGTGTTACAGACAAAGAAAAGAAAATATTATTTTGGAATTTCTCTGTCAATAAATACATTTTTAGTTAAATATTTCGGAGGAATGCATGGAGGATTAAAATTTAATTCGAAGCATCTATTTTGATACGAAAATAAGATCAGATAATTTCCATCCCAAAAATTTGGTTTACTTGGGAGATTTCTATCTATATTGGTATTTAATCTCTTGGCATGGGAATTATCTATTGGTATTTAATCCTCTGCATTTAAAGGAAAGAAATTATTCGGGAAAATATCAATGTATAATCCCTAATTTCAATTCCACAAAAGCAAGTGTTATTTCATCAAACTGGTTGGTTCTAGAAAATTAAATTCGGAGGACAATTAAATTAAATTTGTCATTTTGTTGCAATGTTTTAAAATACCTACGTTAAATATTTGTACATACTGTTTTTCGTTTTATCCTACTTTATATTACCACATCTCATTTTTTTGTTAACTTTAATTTTAGACACCATGTTCTATAGAAACACCAATTACCTTATAAAAATAGAATATGTAATTTGGGTATTTTTGATGTTCAACACTATTATTGTTAGTAATCAGTTTCTTTGATCATATATTTTTCTGAAAGATTGTAATTTTAGAATATGTTCCCTTTTGAACAACTCTGATAGTTTTGGTATTGTATACAGAATTTGATAAGTTTGCTATTGTACCTGGAGTTATCCTTCGGCATTCAGATGTAAAATTCTTGATTTTCTTCCAGTATCTATTACTTCCAGTATATAAAATTTATAGAATAAAACATTTATAACAATCTAAATTATGTATAAGTAGAATTAAAAATTGAGTATTTTAGCTATTTCAATGCAAAAATATGTATTCAAATCTTACGATATGTTTTCCTGAAGATCAAAATTTTCTAATTGCTATAAATAGTTATTTTATTTAAGTCGTGATTTCAGCCATTTACATTTTTTTTCATCCATAAAATTTAAGACATCAGTCAATTAACGTTATTTACCTTGTGATAAAGATTAAAAAAGTAAATCTATTTAATTTTGTAGGATAAAGTGTTACGAGTTAATATTTAGAATTGTGAAGAAACTATTACGATACATATTACGGGAATATTAATGGTTGAATCATAATTAAAATAATTTGTTATCAAGGTATCTCATTTACAACGTAGATTATGTACATGTAATATGAATAAATCTCTTAAGAAGACTCAAGTATGCACTGTCAAGTTTGTACAATTGAGTTTCTTTCTAAGAAATCACCATTATTATGTAAATGATACCTCGTAAAAACATAAATATACAACATTATATCTTTAAATATTTAATTTTATTCATTTAAAGAAATATATATCATCTATGTAAAGGAAATAAATCAGAAATTTAAATGTATACTTTATTTATAAAACTTAAAAATAATTAAACTTAAATATTTGTATTATTTATCACTTCAAAATGAATTATCAGTGCTTTCCTAGTTTCAACAGAAATAATAACTTATTTTTAAAGCCATTGTTCAAAAATATTTAGAAGAATACACATTTTACAAAATGTGAATAAATTTTACAAATCCTTATATAAAGGACATAAATATTTTGTACAGTGTGCAAATTAGCAATTTTTAAATTTCTGTTACTTGTTTAATTAAAAATAACTTCAGTAAAGCATTGCAAGTATGTCACAAAAACAAATTGTATTTTTATTTACAGTCTATTATTTCAGAGTCAAAGTAATGTACAAAATGATATATCATTTTAGAACATTATAAATAGTAATTTTTATATTTAATTTTTGGGAAAAATCTTACCAAACATTTCCGAGCATAATTGATTACTAGAAATCTTTTCAAGCATACTTTACTTAAGTATGATACAATTTGAAAGTCAATGAGGCAAACTACTGAAGTCACTTTGCTTCAGAATTTTAGCTGACGTCGTAAATATAAGATACTGTCAGACTGACCTTCACCATAAGTCAACTAAAAGTCGATTACGGTGAACATAAAATACATCCCCTTTTAATAGATTTGTCTCACATTACAGATTATTTATTGTAATCCTTTAAATAGTAATATGATATCATTGATAGATGTGTTATATCACTGATGTTATATCATTGATGGATGTTTATTTATAGAAATGAATAAATAAGAAAAGAACAAGATTTATTTTAAAAGAAACTATTTATTTATTTATAATAAATGAAAAATTAATCAGTCTGATTAAGTGATCCAATTATAAATATTTATTATAAACTATATTCAGATAAAAAGGAAATAAGCTGAATTAGTTATTCTTACTTTTGAAAACAAATATAAACTGAATAAAAATTAAGTATCTTTGTATTGTTCTTTCTTTGAAGTAATTCTAACATCATTATATCGTTTAGAAAATTCAAATATGTGCTTATTTAAGAAAAAGAAACAGCCTCATTGTTCTTGTGATTAAGATCCTAGTTAAAAAAAAATATTATTGAGGAAATTTCAAAAGACGTAATAAGGATTTTCCAACTGTTACATTCGCATTTTATGAAAGCGCAAATAATTGTTTTTGTATACTTAATTAATCATATATTGTTTTATATTTACCCTATGTAAGTGACACTTAAATACGTAAACAAAAAATGTTGTATAATGATATTTTAGGAAGATAAAATTGAATGGAAAAAAACTATCTATATTTTACTTGCAATTTATATAATCATCTATGACCTTTTACAAATGTTTTCTAAAGCACAAACGTTTTTTTACAACATATTACTAATTACAGTAACATTTATAGTAATAAAAACTTCATACATTATGAAATAATGTATATCTATACATAATAAATGAAAATTAAATACAAATTAGTATTGGGATTAATTGAAATTATTCATTTGCAGAACTGCCAAAATATATTGATGCAAAGAATTTTAAGAACGAATAATAATGGCGAGTGAATTATAATATAACTAAATTTTTTTCATCAAAATATAGTTGAAGAATTTTCCGACGTAAATTTATGTAGCAATTTCTAGCATTCTTTTAAATTGTTAATCTCTGCCGGAAAATAAAACACTGATGGCACAATTAGGCATTTACGATCAGACAACTCGGGAGAACGGGAAGTATGTATTTATCATAATGAGGATTTATACTGGCCAATCATGTGCTTACAAAGAATATTAGATTAGTTGTTTGTGGAGAAAAAGGTCACGTACACGAGTTTATTTAATCCGAGTGGAGTTCACTGAGTTGTGGCCTAGCAATAAAAGCAGGATTTCTAAGCGAAAGTCTGAACAAAATATTTTTCAGGAAAACAGAAAATTAAGAGAATATTTATTTTACACTACTTAGCTTTTTAAGTTTATTAAGAATAGCGATACAATGTTTCATTTGTAAATTAATTATATAT
>JAPDSC010055022.1:41481-73884 GCA_026290005.1 Latrodectus geometricus
ATTGTTTTCTGAATATACTAAGGATGAAAGAATAATTGTGATAATAACGAACGTTTAATTTTGTTTATTTATCATATTTCTTGAATTAATTGTACAGACATGTTATATCAACAGCTGGTATAAGCATCGATTATCATATAATTCCATAATAAAATTCAAACATTAGAAGAATTAATATTTATTAAAAACGCAACAGTATATGCTTAGTGTTTATGTCCTTTTTATTGAAGAATTAGTATGAGAAAGAGTGTTAATTGGATATCACGCTATGAAATGACATAAACAGCAATTTATCGATTATATTATGTTAATGAATTAATCACTAAACTACATGGATTACATATATGTACTTAAATAAATTAATGAAATAATGTGTAAACACATCTGCATTTGGGGAAATAATTTTTCGGAATAGTTATTTTATTGAACATTTTACTTTATAATGTAATTAAAATAACACAATTTAGTTCAGTAATGCTAAATTAATTAATAATTATTAAAAAAAAATATTTTTGCTTATATCATTCTAAACTGAAGAAAACTATTTAGAAAAATGAAGTAATAATTAATTGAATAAAAATAAAGTTATAAATTATAAAATGAATTTTATACTAATCAGATTAACTTTCCATAAAAAATGAATAAACATTACAGGATTTTTCCCTCTAATCATGAACAAGGAATTCCCTTTTATACTCTTCATATTTTATAAAAAATATTTTTAGGCATTTTGAGAATTTTAAAAAATAAAACATTTTATATTCCTGAAATTTATTATATAAATTTTAATCAAATTTAAATTATTTTAGCTTGGAAGAATAAAAATATAATGTTGTTTATGTAATTTAATAACGTAATCAAATAAAATAAATTATAAGCATTAAACTTATATTGAAAATTTATTGTTATTGAAGATGTGACTTATTCTGTGTAAATATTTAAAACAGAATGATCAAGATATGCAGTTACTTTGAATATTGCTTGATTCATAGAGAATCATAAACAATACATTGTATAAAATTTAAAGAAAATACGATGTTTAAACGACAAAGTTATAAATAAAAAAGTAGTTCACATAAATATTTTAATTAAAATTCGTAGCGACATAAATATCTATAAAACGATTGGAATATTTTTCGAATATTGTATATATTTCAATATTTATTGCTGTTATTTCTCTAATAAAAATAGTTAAAAATACATTTTTATCATTGAAACAAAGTATTGAATTCATTAAAATATATTTAAAATTAGTTATTTTATAATATTCTTTACTCAAATACATACACTATTAATTTTAAACTTACAAGGTTTAAAATTTAATTGTTTTTGAATAAATATAGTTATTATTTATAAGTACAAATACATCCTATTAATTAAAAATGTAAGATGTCCAATATTATTATTTATATTCGCAAGCATGGAATGCTCTATACTCTAAAAAAATTATTTAAAAAAATGTTAGAAATGAAATATTTTATTCTCTTAAAGCAAACCATTTTATAAATTTATGGAAGAAAATGAAGTAAAGCTAGGATAAAAAATCGTAAAAGAGAGATAAAGTAAGGGTTTTTTTTTTTTTTTTTTTTTTTTTTTTTCCTCATCGGAAAGACCACGGCATTTAAATAGTATAATAGTATCGTATTTCTAAGCTGTAACTTTCATAACAACTAGTATCTACCCTTTTTATCGCCCAGAATTTTTAACAATTGTCTCCTTTATTAAACTCAAACATTTTATTTCAGTTATTTCAATAATATACACAAAATTAGTTATTATAATTTTATATACATTACTTTAATAGTAAAATATTTTTATTTTCTTTTTCTATTTTTAAAAAAGATATCTATGAAATGTATAAGCAAATCAAAAATTCACAGCTAAAAATATTTATTTTATTGCATTCAATCAGAAAATTTTGTTACGTTTCGATGAAATTAATTTATTTTGATCATTTATGTATAATAGAAATCTTTCTCAAAAGAAAATAATACAGTCACTTATTTGTAAAGCATAATAAGTTCATATAATAATGTAACATAAGAATATCATTAAACCAGAGTCTTAATATATCTGTCATAAACTTAATTTATCTGTCTTACTATTCAATAATATATGAAATACATTTTCCATTATGCACAACTTAAAATCACATTTTAAATTTAATATATTAAAATCACCTCTAAATTTCCTTTAATATAGCACATACATTATTACCACTTGTTGCGTAAGTTTTACTCAAAATCCTGACTTATTATTGGAACAAAATCAGAAATGATAATAAAATTGAAACAATTATTTTTATCAGATCATGACAAGTTTGAAAAAGGCTAACATGGAAAATTTTTAACATATATTTTTCTACTGCAAAACATTTTTACATAAATATTCACACATAATTTTAATAATGATGCATTTTAAGATTCCTTAAATTTATTACATATAAAGAAAAAATCTTAATATAATATTTCGATTGCTAATATTAAAAAATAAAAATATAAGCTTTCTTATAAAAGTTATAATTAAATGCCTGTAAGATTTAATGCAATCAAATTTTAAATATGTATTTCATTCTATAGAATACAAGTGTCTACTTACTCGATTACTCTATATTTGTAACTTATCTAAAAAAAAAGTTTTTTTTTTCTTCTTCACATGGCATTTAATATTTCTCTCAATTTTTCTTTTACTCTATACTTTTTTTCATAAATATGTATTTTTCACAACTTTTTCGCATGAAGAAATTGGACGCAATTCTAAGGGAAAAAAAAATCTCTACATTGCACCAAAGCAAAAGATGCTGGAATAGAGAGAAATGCTCCCGCTCCTCCGTATCAGCTGTTGGGACGAAAGAATGCGAGAGAGGAACTGTTGAAGTGAACTGAGAGAAGAGAAAGATCGGGGTAGCTATTGCCCTACTTCCAGCATCCGCCAACTGCGCATGCGCATCTGACCCCCGAAAGGGCACCCTCGCCTTGCTTGGCATGATGCTGAAAGTCCTCAACCCCTCCCAATCAAGGGGAGGGAAGTAGCGTGACGGGGGCAAAAGGGGATCCCCAGGGACCCATGAGGGTCCCGCTTCCGATCGTCGGGAGGGAAGTTGAGAGAAAGATTCCCGGACGTTGGAGAGGAAGGCAAATTCCGGAGAGAGTAGTTGATATTTGTATTTTTGTTTTTTTTCCGCCCAAGCTATGACATGAGAATCTAAAGTAAAGCTAGTTAATGAGTCTGGATAATAAAACGGTTTTAAAGTATTGGTAATAATAGTTCATTTAAAAGTTAGGATTGATTTCGAATTTCAATTCAAATTGTCATAACATGTAGACTGAAACTTTCACGTGGATGACACAATATATAGGAAATATTAATTATATATTTCTTTTTAAAAACAGTTAAATTAATTTTATTTTAAAATTCGGCAGTAAATAATTTTAAATACACAATTTAAATTAATTTTGTTTGATTTTACTTTATTTTAATAAATCAAATAAAGAATGTTTTTCGATTAAAATTGTTTTTTAATACATGATGAAAATTTAAGCTACTGATAATAGTGAAACATAATAAAATTTTTATAAATGTTATTAATCAAGTCTGGTTATATTTTTGCAATATTTTAAAATATTCTAATCATTTATTCTAGTAATAGTAAAACTAATAAAATATTTTCAATATTATTACGATGCATTAATCAATAAAACACATCATATTTATAATTTGAATGTTTGATAATATTTGATAATATTTTTCATAGTATTCTATTATATTTTGAATTTATAAGATAAAACAACTTATTATAAAACAATGAGATCAATCAATACGAGTATTTCATTTTTAGGTGTTGAATTTATGTCACTACTCAGATGAAAGCAGGAAGCTGTTCAAATTTAGCATTACAAGTAGAGTTTAAGGTGAAAAATATTTAATTTTCCTCAAAGATTTTAATTAAATTGAAATCATTTAATTTAATTAAAATCCATAAAATTAATTTCCCGGAAAATATCTAATTACATTTTATTTTGGCGTGTCATAATTTAATGTTTAATCACGCACAGTTTCTATATCATTGTAAATGTAACAGGCTTATGGTTAATTCCATATACTGTAGTTTATGAAAATTATATAAAATGCTTTAATTTAGTTATTAATTTACAAATTTCTTTGGATTGAAAAGTTAAATATAAAAACAGTTATCAAGGAAAGGATTATTGCATTAAAGAATATCATAGTAATGTCTCCTATTATTCATGGCGGAACTTAAAACTAAGCAGTTTATATTCTGGCCCTCTATTTACAATTCATTAAATTCATTCTCATTTCAAAGATTGATATTTTTGGTATTATTTGGAAATCATACTAAACGATTAGATATCACATGAAAGAAACTATTGTATAAACACTATTTTATCACATAAACCTACACATTGCGTATAGTATTAAGTAACTGTTTGGTTAACATGCAAAGTGTTTCAAAACCCATTTTGAGATTGAAGTCAGGTAATATGCTTCCCCTGAGTGTTCCACTCGTTTTAAATGGAATTAAGATTTGTAGATTATGCTGAGAGAGAGAGAGAGAGAGAGAGAAAGAAATAGACTAAAACACGTGGAGGGAAATTCCTTGCAAATAATTGGTTAACCTGACGATATGTTAATATAGAGCAGCATTACTCGCGTTCAAATGAAGACAGCGATAATAACTATCTCGTATATCTATCGATCCTGTATGTCACTTTTGGAAGCGGTGGTCTGGTTGGTTAAGGCATCATTCACGTTACTAGATGGTATTGAGCTCGAATACCGGCTTATCAAAGATCCGTCGTTTTCACTAATAGCGAATGTGGTAAGTAAAATATGTCGTTGTCGCAATGTCCTCCCTGTTCCCATTCCAAATTAATACCTCTGGGACTGTTAGGAGCCATAACTTGAGTGTTCTCTGGATTCCTACCTTTAAATTGGAAAATCCAGATGGTGCTGCCATTTATGAACCAAAGTTGTACTTCCACACTCGTGTGGGGGATGTCTGTAATTAAAAACGAAAGACGCCCTTTCTGACTTGATTCCCACTGTCCCTGACTGACGGGCTTGGTTTCACCAAGTGTCATAAGTTACAACAACAGCAAAAGTATGACATTTCTAAGAATTCAGTTAACATATAGTGTAAAATTTAAATCCATATTACTGAAGACATAAATTTACACAGAAATGCTCTTTTCTTAACGAAAATGGTGCCATCAGTATGCATCTTAGTATAGAATTAGTCTAAACGGCATACAATTGAGATACAGTTCATATATGTTATTATATTGCAGGTTACAGAGAAAATATCTTATATTCTTTTCGTTGTAAATGCCAGTTCAAACAAACCACTATATAAACTGGATTTCAGCAGTAAAGGAAATAAACTAATATTTTTAGTCAAACTTATAAGATTCGTATATAATAGACTAGTACTACTACATGCATTAAAAATGCAGTGTTAAATGAAATACTGCATGTAAAATTAATGTTGTACTACATATGTATCTGAATTTATCATTTGAAGTTATTTGTCCAGTATCCAAAGTTCTTAATGTCATTACTTCTAGTTAATAATCACATCCTTCCATAAACAATATATATTCTCTAATAGTTAAAGCATGATAAATTAGGATTTAATTTGAGAATTATTGAGGACATATTGCAGTGTAGCAAGTACTCATCTATTTCAGAAGACCAGGCATATCCATACAAGAAAGTCTAGAGATCAAATAATCTTTTACAAATTGATTCCATAACTGATTTTGCTTTTAGAGATTGAAAAATAGATAACTTGTAAAACAATGTATTATAGGCTTCTTAATATACTTTTATTTATTTTATCTTCATCCGAAACAAAATGAATAAAACAATAATATACAATACCCTCACTCATACTTTTGAAACCCTAAATTACTTTTCAACAAAGTACTTGTAAATGTTATTTATGTGTTTATGTTGGTCCATATTATCACAAATGGAGGGTTTTTTTAAAGATATGTTTTTATTATTTTAGAAACTTTTATATATTTACTGTATGTTTACACATATATGTAACATATAATTGAATATTTTCAGGTTATTTTGTTCATTTGTATTTTATAAATATATATTTATATTTTCAAATATTATGCACATTCATGCATATTAATGTCAAATTAATTTTGATAACTGCCATCACTAAGTGTTTAATATTTAAAACACATCTAGAAACAATCTTTAAAATATATCAATAGAAACATAGCCTCCCAGCATTTCTAGGGGTTAGCGTACTTGACTACAGATGGGTGGACCTGGGTTCGAATCCTGGCTCAGGCATGGATGTACTGTTTCTCTCTTTCTTTTTTGTCTTTGTCCTTTCTTTGTGTGTTTGTGAATGGTTGCCTACCCTATAAACGGGTACCTATGCATTTGTGTACTGAGGAAGTCGGACTCCACACCAAATATGGTTCAGTTGGAAAAGTGGAGCAGCGCATCCCATATTGCCAGCGTGGCTGGCACACGACAACAACAATAGAAACATACTACTCAATTATTTAAAATTTTTAACTGCCTACACTGTCTAGTGGTCAGCGTGCCTGATTGCAAATAGACAGGTCCTGTGTTCGAATCCAGGTTGGGACATAGATATACTTTCCTTGTATGAATGGAATGTGAATGATTGCCTACACTATAAATGGGTACCTATGCCATGTGTGTTTAATTATACAAATAAAGTCATCTCCAGATTTCCTCTTCAATGTGAGCTACACTCATGTTAGTATAGAGCTACAAGAATATTCTTCATAACCTAACCTATTTGATAAGTGAATTTTTAAGTATGCAAAACATGGTTTGTATAATATTTAAGTTCCATTTAACTAAAGTTAAATCTTATATATTTTGTTACTGTATATATTATAATTAGAATTTATCTTATTTTCTATCTGTTTTAGGATTTCAGAAAACAGGAATACGCTTTCTTGAGTTTATTTACATAAATTAAAGAGTAGCGCATACGTAGGCTTTGAAGATATTTAACCCTGCAATTAAGTCAGATTCTAGTCAAGAGTCATTAACTACGAAATCAAATTACATGGAAAGTGTATGTGTAGTCTTTTTATTCCTCACATTACATTCTGCATCTTATCTTGTTTATTTTCTTGCTATTTCTTTCAGACTTGTAGAGACTATTTATGTTTCTTGGAATGCAAGTTAAAAACTTTTATATTTTTATTAAAATTGTAATATATTTTCGACTTTTACTCCCTAAATTATTGACCAGAAAAAGGATTAATATCTCTAAATTCCTGTAAATCTTAACACAATTTCTCTTAAATCAATGAAATCAGATGTTGCCAAACAACAAGTAGTTAATGAATAATATAATTAATTATTTTCATTTTGTAGTGAAACATTTAATTTTAGGATAACTATATTTTATTTTAAGTGCTATTTATATCAGAGATAACATTTTTTTTAAATAAAAATATAAATTAATGACTTTTTTTATCCAAATGTTAACAATTTTCAAATCTAAACAAATTACAATTTAAAATCTGGATTTTCTAATAAATTGGTTATAATTTTATTAGGTAATCAGATATTAATTAAAAATGAATTTAAAATAACTGTTTCATAATTATTCAGTTTTAATATTTATACGCAATTATACGAGTAGATATCATATTCAGGTTACAATATATTTGACTGACAATTTTTTTTGTAAAAATAATTTTAATTTTGTCAAATTTTCTATTAAACTTGGAAAAAATAAGGTATCTTTAAAATGAAAATAGTAATTTATTATTATTATATAATTTATTCTTATTATTAATTATTAATTTAAATATAATTTATATACATTATTAATTTATAAGCTATCTTACTGCAATGATTGTATGAGTTGCTGGAGCCCTGTGGGTTGCGAACGAGTAAACAGTTTTCTGTGACGTCCAAAGTCCTAACGCTGGTGTAACGTGGATGTTGAGAGAGGGTGCCAGCTGATCTGTAATCTCGCCATCTAACCATGGTTCAAAACTATGAGGTACTTGGGGATGGGAATGTATTCCAAACCCGTTAACCACCGCTGTATATGCATGTGAAGACTTTGTTAAAATATTTTGATAATTATTGGGTTTTTATAATCGTAATTTTTATAGTTTTGGCATAACTATGAAGAACTGAGGCAATACAAAAATAAATAAGATAACACTCTTGTTGCAGACGTTTTGGCTTGGCAACTTCAATATATGGGCAATGACTACCTGTTAGATAATCAAATTAGATAGATATTGAAAAAAAAGATTATTATGTATTATACATTTATTAATGATAACAAGAATAAAGTAAATAAAGTCATATTTATAGCAAGCAGATATTAATAATCAACAGAAAATGGTGATGGTTTAATTATCCGAGATATAAGTGACTTCAAAATCAGCATATTTTTGACTGGATAGTGCAAAATACTTTTTGAACTGAAGTCTATGAAGCTAATAACATTTATATTTTCTTAGGATTTATTTCAAGCTTATTTTGTAAATTAAATCAATATTTTACTAACCATGTTTAGTAATTAAATAATTAATATTCTTTCTCTGTTAATATAATATTTTTTTATTTCAAAATGTCTGATACCATTTCCTCATCACTATCAATACAAATAAGTTAATAATATTAGCTGAGAAAAGTTCATAATAAATAAGTAAGATGTGGTGCAATACCTTCATCCTAAATAGTAAATATTTTTATTTTGTCAATAAATTATTTATTTTCATAAAATTTTATAAATGTTTTATTATATGCATTTTATTGTTTTAAACAGTAGTTTTTTGTATACTCATGTAGTCAAAAACTGAGGGGAAGATATATTCCCCCTTAAATGAAATTTTTAACTTTCATAATTTCTATGAATGATTTGACACAAATATAGCTCAAAATAATACACCTACAACCATATAATTTCCGATCACATTTTAAATACATAAATAGTGTTTAAAACTAAATGTACATGTTTTATTTATGTATCATACATTTTAAATTATTTTGCTAGAAAAAGACCGATTCTGAACAACTGGAGAAAATAATTGGACAAATATCCTCTTAAGGTGACAAAATACAATAATTAAAAGAAAAAGCGTTTAAGAACTACTTATACACACAAATCAACAGTTTTAGTATATTAAATTAAAATGCTACATATTTTTATATTTAAATGAAAATATTTTAATATTTTTTGTCTATTTGACCAATAGTTCAAAATATTTAGAAGATATTAAAAATATTTACGTCAAATACTTGTTACCCAAAAATATATTAGCTTGAAACTTACAAGTCATTAAATGTAATTTTTGATTAAATTCTGTTACTATTAACTAGTATAAATAGGTTTAATTTTTATAAGAATATAAATTGGCACGTATAAATTTTTACATTAAGCAGGATAAAATGTTTAACTAAAAAATTTTAATGAAATTTTTTATTTTGTAAGCTTTTTTATAAATTTGTGGGGCAAAATGAAATAAGCTACAATGGGAAATTATGCTGCAATATATTTCTGCATAGAAATATAGACAGTAAAATTTTATAATATTAATATAATATATATACATTTTATCCCTCAAAATTGTATTCATTTATTTGCTTTATACATATTTATATTTATCTATCTATTTAAATTCCAAAAAAAAAAAAATGCTTTCTTTTTTGAGTCAATCTAACAATTATTAATTATATGCATTTTCCTCAAAATATCTCATTTTCTTTAAATTCAATATCATCTAATTTTGAAAGAAAGAGAGAAAAACATTTTAATCAAATATTTCGATTGTCTAGTTCCTGATGCATCAAATGAAAAATTTCAGAAAATACCAATTATGTTAACTGCAAAAGAATTTTTACAATTGATGGAAGCTATCAAGATTTCGGAAATGTGCTTCGGAAAATATTTTTCTGGACGAATCTTGTGTTAATGTTGATTGCTTGAGAATTAAATAAAGTGGACATAAATGTAACAATAATTTTGAAAAAAATTTAAAAAAACTAAAATTCCATTGATTATTATTCATTGAAAAAAAACTAAATTATCTTAAAATCCATAAAGCAATCTGAGTTCTTAAATTAAATGTTATTTTTCATGTTCTTAACATAATATTTGATTTTTACTTCCTTAACATTGTAGCTTATTTTAAAATTTATCATTTATATTTAGATTTTAAATGTTATTTTCTATATTTTACTATTTTTTCACTGTTCTTTTTAATGACTAGTATGGTTTAATTAGATTTATATTGAGGTTCATAAAATATGTTGCATTTATAGAATATAACGTGAAAATTAGAATAATTAAGATTGCAATTATCTATTGAAAAAGAGCATTGATGCCAAAATTAATGAATTTACTTCAATTGTAATTTATATATTTTTTTAGATGTTCTAGTAGATTTAGTACTTTTGCTGTGTCTGTGGAAAGGTTACATAACTCCAATCGTTTAAAAGAACTAGTCAGTTAATTTCATAAAAACTCACATAACTAATTAATTACTTTTCATAATCATACCGATAGTGTATAAAAGAAATCCTTCTACAGATTATCTATATAATTATACGATATAAGATAATCTTATATAAATTAATATCAATAAGGATAAATATACAAATAAGATATATTTATTCTTACTGATATTATATTTTTAAATATAATAATATTTAAATCGAAAATAATAAAATATTCTTGGAAAATTAAATGAATATATAATAAAGTATACAAAAGGAAAACAGATCATTAAATCATATATTAAATATGAGAAAAATTATTTAAATAATTAAAATTCAATAGTATAATATATTATAATATGAGTCTGATAAAAAGTTCTGTCATAGAACAATACTATTTATGGAAAACAATACTAAATAATTAAAAGTTTATTTTAAACAATTTAAATTATTTTGATTTATAAAAACTTTTATACAATTACTTATTCAAAAAGTACAAAGGTGTAATATTGTGTTACGTATTTTTTTTTCAGTAAAATAGCAGAATGTTTAAAATATATCCTCTAAAGTCTTTAATTATCCTTTCTTTGCTTATAAAACAATACCACACATTTATTTCATTTATTTTTTCAGTTGTATCTTGTAATATCTACTCAATATTATGGTTCAGTCAGATGATTTAGCAAAATATCGAACAACTGTAGAATATTTTTAAATATCTTCATCGTTTGTCATATATATTTGGATTCTTTCTACATTGCAAAACAGATGAATTAAAGGTTAATTTAAATTTTAAGGTTGGATGTTCTTTTGTAAGAATGGAAAAGAAACAGTTATTTATTGTATATTTATTGTATATTTCATTATGTATTTTTTATGTAGTAATTTATTGTAGATTTCAGTATGATAAATAAATAAATATTTATTTTATATATATATCATATAAAATAAATATTTATTTATTATATATATATTATAGTATTAATAGCAATAAATTATTGTAAATAATTATAGTATTATATTATTTTATATATATAAATTATAGTTTTAATAAATAAATATTATAAATAAATATTTATTTATTAAACTAAATGTTTTAATACTAATCTATTGTGCAAAACATAAAATTTTGTGAATTTGAAATATTTAATTAATTTATATTAATTTAATAAATTTGAGCAATCTCATAAAAACAATTATATATTTCCGTGAAAACATTTTGTTATAAACATATTTAAAATTTTCAAGAATTTTTTTATATATTTCTTTTACGATACTGTTAAAAAAGGTAATAATATACTTAGAATTTTATCTTCAAATTTGAAGATTTATTCTTAGAATAAATCTTCGAAAGATAATGAAAATAATTTGCTGCAAAAATATTTCCGTCGTTTTACATTCCTTTCATACATACACTAATTAAAAACTAATTTAATTTGTAAGAAAAAGTGTAAAACTTACTATTTCACCCTTAAACCCAAAATGAAAACCAGTACTCGACTCAAAACTATATATTACACCAAAATTCATTTTTTAATATTTCTTGGCTGAGAGTTACTGTACGATCGCTTTTGGCGCGATTTTCCAAAGTTAATATGAATAAATAACAATTTCTCGAAGATTTTCATGAGATGGAAACAGACCAATGAAAAATGGAATATTCTGTTTATTTTCAGACTTTGCTTGTCCAGATTAGCGAAGTTGGCGAGATTTTTAACAATCTGTTGATAAAGTTGCCAAGAACGACCGTACAGTAAATTTTTACCTATTTCTATATTGAAACATGTCATGATGCGCGCAAAGAATATACTGTTTAATTTATTTTATAATTCCATCGCAAACGCACAATATTACTAGAACCTTGTGTGGCATCGTGAAGGAGTATGTATAATTAAATATGTTAATGATATTATGTAGCGAGTAATATAATACTTTACAGTCGCTTTTCTTAAATAAGATTTAGAAAGTCTAATATCTGCAAGCAATTAATCTGCGAATCTAGTCTCAAAAATATGATACTTGTTCTGAATTTCCTTGTTTTTAGAATGTAATATTTCAATAAACTTGAATAGTAATGCAATAATTTTTCACATACGTTTTTATTCCTCGAGAAAGTTATCAAATTGTAATATATTTTTCAGATACAGAAAATAGAAGTATTCAATTAAATTACGTGTAAGGATACTATCAATATTTTAAATTGTTTTATCTCTGGGGCCGCGGTGCCTTGGTTGGTCAGGCCGTCGTTCTTGTTACAGCACGGTAGTGAGTTCGAATTACGGCATAACCAAAGATACGTCGCTTTCACTAATGGCGGCTGGGATACGTAAAATGTGTACATAAAATATGTCGTAAAACATGTTCCAAATTAACACCTCTGGGGGTGGTTGTAGCCAGGCTATGGGTCATCTCTGGCCTCTATCTCTTAATTGGGAGATCCAGAAGGTGCTGCCATCTATGTGCCAAAGTCATACCTCCATCTTCGACTAGGATAGCTCTATTAAAAAACAAAATAAAAAAATAAAAAGGAAGTCATCTATCTTCATACTTCCTTCTAACTAAAAGGAAGACATCTAAATTCATACTTCCTTCTAACTTCAGTCGCCTAGTCTCTGATGAGCGGGCTTGGCTTTGTAAAGTGTCATAAGTACCAACAACATTTTGTTATCTAATACACAAATAATGGCATGAAATATATTATATGAGAAATGTCGGAATGTATTCTGTTTACGTAATTTAATTTCTGCGGTTTTTTATAAAGTTGATAATACTGTTTTAATTTCTTCAAATATTTTTTTAGTTTAGCACATAATTTGATTGCTTTAAGCAAGTCTTTTCCAACTGTTAAGATATCCTTTTAGGTATTTATGGTTAATATATATATATATATATATATATATATATATATATATATATATATATAGTACATGCAAAAATGAAGATCCTTATTTATATTATTTTTCAGAAATTATTTTATTGGTCTTAAAATTAATTCAAATATATCCAACAACCGATGACTATAAAAAAATATCTGGAAAATCCATCAAAAAATTAAGTTCGTTTTAAAAGACCACTATTCATCAAAATAAAAAATTCTATTAAATATTCCCTTTAACTTAATTTATTTTTTATCAAAACTTCGAAATTAGATTCGTGTTTTATTAATCTTGTATATTATTTTTAGTCTGACTAAGACAGATTCTGATGAACCTGGACAGTTTTTTCCAGAATTTTTTGCTTTTTTTTATTGTAGCATACTAAAAACAAAATATATCGAAAAAAAAGCCCTAAGAAAATGGATGAATGTCACATATTTGAGTGCTTTGAACTTTTTCATCATTCTTCGTAGTGAAAGAAAAAAATCCGCAAAAATGTTTTTTGAAATTCTCAATGAAAATCCTTAACATACTCCATATGGCCGCCTGATGCTGTCAAAAGTTTTTTGGGGAAATCGGTACTCTGTCTACGAAAATAGTTATACGAGCTTTTATGACTTTTCCAAAGTCTTTACTTGTCGACGCCTCTGGAGAAAACCTTCATTGTCATGATAGATTGATAGATGGAAACATTAATCCATGAATTCAGTACTGAATTTATATTTCTCCATTACAGAAATCAAGTTATTTTATATAAATTCAGGTCATTTCATCCAAAATAAAATAATTGATAGAGTGTGACCTTGTTGTATTTTTAACATGGTCTTCAATATTATTTGAGTTCATTTTTTGGAATAAAACTAGTACATTTTACAGATTTGATATCTTAGCCAGTAATTTTCTTTTCTTTAACCATTTATATATTGATACTCTGAACAATATAAATTGATTTCATATTATTGAATAATTCACACTTTTTTTAGGGATTATTTAAATAGCAAAGACCATTTGTAATTTAAAGTGATTCTGGAAAATAACCCAGAGATTATGATTAGAAATTAAAACAATAAATCTTTTAAAATGTAGTTAAGTATATTCTTATATGTGTGTTTGTTTAACCCTTTTTACATTATTAAAGTTTTATGGTTTAAGATTTTTTTTTTTCGAAATGAAAACTTAGTGCAAAATAAACATCATGACAAATGACACGTGAAATTTAACTTAAGCATAATAGAGAATTAACTTAAATTTGAAATACAAATCTTAGAAGGTCAAATCTTAAAGGTCTTAACACAAATTTAAAAAAGGTCATTTGGATCAGTTTGTGAACTTCTAAATTATGCATCGCTAAACTCAATTATATATCAAAGCATCTACATTGCTAATTATTTATCATGATTTATAAAAAATGTTCATCTGATGATAAGTTACTCGAAATATTTTACTCCAAATTTAATTTTCAGTTTTGACAATTTAACTTTCAAAACTGGTAAAACCCACATTGGGTTAGGTACAGGGAGTCTTGCTGGTGCTCACAATTTAACTTTTAATTTAACATTTTCTATGAATTAAATTTAAAATTAATTTTTAATATAACGTAGTTTTCTTCAAGCAAGATTATTTTTTAAAAAAAAATGTAGAACAATGTAAACACATTGTCATATTAAATTTATTTAAAGTAATTCTTTAATTTTAAATGTTTTGGTAAACATATTTATTTCTTAAATATGTTTACCAAAACATATTTAAGAACTTAAATTGAATGCTACTAAATAGTTATAGTCCTCAATTTTTACTTTATATACGACTCTCTGTGCCAAACATCAACTAAAATTAATAGAAGACAAAACATATTGTATCCGCCTACAATTTATTTTTTATAAAATATATCTTGAAACCCATATAGAAATCTTAAGTAAGTATTGAAGAGCTCTACTTATTCAACATAAGAATATATCTATCATTATTCTATACAATTAAGCCCCAATAAGTTAGATATATCGTTTTTACAATTGTTCGTCTGAAATAGGAAAAAAAAAGATTATTTTTATTATATGAAACTGTTTACTGTCTTTTACTTCTCTTATTTTAAGTTAGCAAAAATATATATAAACCAGATTCTCTGCATGGGATAGTTTATTGAATTTTCTTTCTTGATTTGAAAACATGTATTAAGGACATTTTCCTTATTTTTTTTCTATATTTTTAAATGGTAGAGAATAATTCTTTCATTAATGAAATTATTGTGATGTATTTTTGAGATGTCAAAATATCTAAGAAAATTGAGGCTATGTAATAAATGTTCCAGTTTTTACAGATATTTTGGTGACAAAACATAACATTTAAAATATGGTGATTGTTAAAGTAGGAAATGCTTGTGCATTTAAATTAATCTCTTTTCTTTAATCACTTAACTGATCACAAATGAAAGAAAAAAATTATTATTTCCATTAACGAAGACTTCATAGAAATATAAATTGAAGCAATAAAAGCTCTTTCCCGTCATTACTTAATAAAATATTCATTTACTAATAATTTAATAGTAGTCGTTATTATACAATTTTATTTTCAATATTTTGTTAGTTATTAATTATTTGAAAAATACATAACGGACAATTGTTTTGGATGCCAGATATTATGTTGTGAAGTAAATCAATGATATATATATATTTTTTTTTTGTCAATAAGACTTTAATAACTGAGATTTTTTTGTTTTGTGATCAATCAAAAAATGATGTATTAAAACTTATCAAAACTAAAACAATCACATACTAACCAAATAATTATGAAGTTTGTTTTATTTTCTTTGTTTTTGTTTTGGTTTACTATGTTCAATGTCCAATACTGGACATTTCTGTACCGAACAATGTTTAAAACAAGAAACTCAGTTATAAAAGATTAGCAAAATATATAAGAGCACGGATATCGAAAACTTAATAAAAATTTATGTAAAAGATTAAAATGGATAAGAATTTAAACAAAATTTAAAAAAACCTATTGCACGTAAGAATGCAAACAAATTTCTATGTGATTTAAACTCAATTAAACCTGATAAAATTAAATATGTTCTGTTAAAAAAACTCTAAGTATAAATCATTGAAGTAAGGACAAACAATTAGAATGTGATGTAATGTACGCTTGTCCAACTTGTGACGAGTGTATGTTACACTTGTCACAAGTTGGAGCACTCTCAGACAAGAATAAATGATTGTGTATAAACTGAGTATGTCCAATGCGAAGGCGTGTAAATATTACATCAACACTTCGCGTATGAACAACTGGAAATGGAAGAATGCAAGGAGTACATTATATAAGTTGTTGTGTGCTTGCAAATCCCAAGTTTCCTGCCAGTGGGAGGAAATATAAAGTCTTTGACAATTTTTTTAATGTCAAGAAATTTTAAATCTTTAAGTAAAAGTTCAGTTGTGTTTTAAGTAGCTGTATCTGCAAGATCATTCCCAGCAATACCAACATGACCAAGAACCCAACAAACCAAAACATGAAATCCTTTACTCTTCAATATATTTAAAATATCTAATTTTTAAACAATAACTGGGTGACATTTGTCGTTAAAATGGTGTAATTGCATTATCAAACCCATGCTATTTGTATAGATACAATATTTTTGATGAGAGTTGGATTGTATTAGTTATAGAGCACTTAAAATTGCAACAGCTTCGGCTGTGCAAACAGAACATGATGTATGAAGTTTATATTTGTAAAATGTATTTCCAATAAAAATAATACAACTAACATGATCACTTGTATTTGAGCCATCAATGTAAACAGGAATGTATGAGGAATATTGATAATGAATGTATGTGAACCTTTGTTGCAAAATAAGAGGAGCTGTTGCTGATTTACTGTATCGAGCAAAGAGATTGATTATATTAACAATAGGGGTGTTTCAAAGGGAAAATTTCAGAGAGTCTGTAATTTAGATTTGTAAATCAGGGAACTCAGATGAAGACAGAAATGAGTTTGTACGTTCATAGACGTGTAGTATATTAAGTAGTGGTGGATTATAAATCCCCCTTAGAGAGGAGCAGACAATCATAGATCTCAAAGGGTGTTGTGATGATGATATATTTTTAAAATATTAATTTAAAGATAATTGCTTACGTCTCAGATCAAGAGGTAATTGGTTACAAATCACATAAAGGCTTTTAACATGAGAAGTCCAGAATGTTCCAGAAGGGATTCGCAAAGCAATTGTATGTACTGGGTCTAATTTGCGCAATACACATGACCTAGCTTATCCATTGCACTACCGTAGTCAATTCGGGATAAAATAACCGATTGATATACACGGAGTAAAGTTGCACGATCTGCAACCCAAGAGGTATGAGAGAGTACTTTGAGAATTTTTAGCATCATTTAACACCTCTTACATAATTCTAAGATATGTGGTTGGAAAGTCAACTTTTTATCAATGCCCAAGAAATGATATTTGATTAACCACAAGAATTTTTGAGTCTGACATCTTAATTTCTGAATCAAGATAAGGTTCAAGATGAGGATTTTTTTTCCCAAAAATGGATGCATTTACTTTTTGAAGGTGATTAAGTTTGCCTATCATCATTACGCCAAACAACAAGATTATTGACTGCAGTTTGTAATTGCCGTTCAATAAGTCGCATATTGGAACATCGGTAAGAAATTTGAATATCATCAACATATAATGATCCATGAATTGATGGTTGCAATACATGAAGAATATTGCTGACGCAAATATTAAAAATAGTAACATTTAAGGCACTTTCTTGATGAACCCCTTTAGATTTAATAGATGGATTGGATAAAACAGATCCTATATAGATATTAAAATTACGAGTGTTTAAAAACACTTTGAATAAAAATAAGTAAATTTTCTCAAGTAAAAATTAAATGAAGTGTGAAGAATTCCATAACAGCAGGTCATATTATAGGCCTGTTCTATATCAAAAAAGATGGACGCCAAATGATATCTCCGCACAAAGTCATTCCTAATTGTATTTCTAGGTATGCAATATTATCAAGAATGGACCTAACTTCTCTGATAAAGTGATATGTACCGATTCTCTTCAAATACGTAAACAAGGCAGGCGTTCAACATACACTCAAAAGTTAGCGAGGCATTTTGTGAGAGCATTTGGACGGTAGTTTTGAGGATCAGTAGGATCTTCAATATTGGAATAACTATTGCTTTGCTCCAGAGACTGGGGTAAGCATGTTCATTCCATAATCTATTAAATAGAACAAGAATGTTTTTAAAGAATCTTGGCTAAGATGACAAACCATCTTATATGAAACATCATTTGGTCCTGGACTAGTATTTTTAGTTTGGGACACTGCTCTCTGCAGTATTAGCATAGAGAAATTACAATTATATGGGTATATCACTTTATCATGAATTTTTATAGGTTTCTTTTCAACTTGTTCTTTAGTCCTGCGACATTTAGGATCATAAGATGTTGGACTAGATACCCTAGCAAAATTGTCAACTAAAATATTGATAATATCCTATAGAGCAGAGTATGTGACACATCTCCTCTTTTTAATATAGGGATAGAGAAATACTGATGTAAATCACTAAACCTTTAACTTTCTTCCACAACTTTTTTCTGGAAGTTGATGATGCAATGGAGGAGACATATATTATACAAGAATCTTTTTACTATTTCTTCGAACTTGATGAGCTAAGGCAGTGTTTCTCAACCATTTAGTATTCACGGCACAATTTTCAATCATAATTTTCATCGCGCCCCCCCTCCCCACCGCATACAATAAAATATATACAATAATAATGTATTTTGCGTATTTTGGCGCTAAACCTACACTAAAACCTTTATTTTAAACTTTACAAATTACCAAGAATACCGAAATTTATTGACATTTTGCAACACCGATCATCAGCATTGAAAAAACAAGAATCCTATGCTTTTTTATTGCTCTTGCGTCCCGCCATGTCGGGCATTCTCACGGTTTCGCGACAAGATTCGATTTGTCTAGAATTTGTCTGGTCAGCAAAAAATTAAGCTAGGAGCGTGCGCAGATGTGAACAAATGTTTTCTCATAGGGAGAAGAAGAAAGTTCTGTGACGCCAATTTCAATTCCAGACAATTTCATTCGAGTCGATCCTTCTATCGCTATTGAATCTATTCTGAATGTGTATATCATATATATTTTCGTGCAATTGCAATTCACCGTATTAAATATTCGTCGCAGCAGACTTATGCAGAATCATGGATAAATTTTTAAGCGAGCGTAAGCGAGCATTAGACGATAGACAAGCATCAACAAGTACACAGATGAGCGTGGTTCCAAAAATAACAAGAAAATATTATCAAGAATACTTAAATTTTGGGTTCACTAATACTGAAGTAAATGAAGAAGAAAGGCCCCTATGTATCATTTGCTCAAAAATGTTGGCGGCAGACAGCATGAAACCTAATAAACTTAAACGACATTTGGAAACGCTTCATAGTGAGTGAGTACGTTAATAAACCCAGAGAATTCTTCGAATTAAAATTAAAATCATATGAAAAGCAAAAATCATTGTTTAAAAAAACTTTGTCTGTGAATAAAAAAGCTTTAATTGCCTCTTACAAAGTTTCATATAAAATAGCCAGATGTAAAAAGCCTCACACTATTGGTGAAGAGCTTATTTTGCCAGCCGAGATTCATATTGTAGAAATTATGTTTGGAGATAATTTTGCAAAATAAATGCAGTATATACCTCTTTCAAATGATACTGTTCCCCGTTGAATTGCTGATATAGCTAAAGATGTAGAGTGTCAGCTTTTGTCGAAGTTGAGTTACAAATTGTTTTCAATACAAGTCGATGAGGCAACAGATAGTAATAAAGATGCTCATTTCATTGCCTATGTTAGATTTTGTGATGATTTGTCAGTAGTAGAAGAATTACTTTTCTGCAACCAATAGAACTCAAAGCAACAGCACTCTCTTTATTTGCTATCTTAAATGATTTTATGAACGAGGCAAACATAGAATGGAAACATTGCTTCGCAATATGCACGGATGGTGCTCGTTCTATGTCAAGAAGATTCCAAAGTATTCCAGCACTTGTGAAACAAAAATCGCCACAGTGCGTCTGGACACATTGCATGATCCACAGAGAAGCTTTGGCTTCCAAAGAAATGAGTCCTGGTTTGTATATTGTGTTAACTACGGTTGAAACCGTAGTAAATTATATAAAAATGAGGCCCCTGAAATCAAGAATTTTTTCCGCACTTTGTAAAGACATGAGTGCAGTACATTCAGCGTTACTATTTTATTGCAAGGCAAGACGGTTATCACGAGGAAAATTTTTGCAACGTGTTTATGAATTAAGAGAATAAATCGCAATTTTCCCAGAAGAGGAAAACAGACCGGAAGTTGAGAATTTTCGCGATAGTTTATTTGTGTTGAAATTGAGCTACATGGTCGACATATTCGAGAAATTAAATAACTTGAATCTTCAACTGCAAGGAGCAAATACACATAAATTGGATACGAGGGATAAAGTTAAGGCTTTTTGTAGGAAATTGGAATTGTGGAGCAGAAATTTAAAGCAAGAAAACTTAACAATGTTTGCAAATTTAAATGATTGTATTAAAACTTACAAGGCTGAAGAACAATATGTAAAAGTTGTTTTTGTAGCCATTGAAAATCATTTAGCAATGCTAGCAAAGAATTTTAAAAAGTACTTTTTTGCTGACGACAAACTGATATCAAGTTACAAGTGGGTGAGGGATCCATTTCAAAATACTCCCGAAGGACTATCAATCGAAGAGGGAGAAACCTTCATAGACTTCATGGCAAGCGGCGAAACCAAAAGACAATATTTTAATAAATCATTCTTTAAATTTTGGGATGGAGTGGATGATTAGTTTTCTGCACTAAAAACAAGGGCATTTCACATTCTACTACTATTTTCAACATCTTACCTTTGTGAAACTGGATTTTCTGCGGTGGCTTCTTTGAAGACAAAATATAGATCTCAGCTAAATATAGAAAAAGAACTGAGAGTGTCTATTTCTAATATTAAACCCTCCTTCGAAAAACCTTGCTCTGAAAGACAGGCCCAAGGAAGTCACTAATAATTATTAAATTTGTTTTTAATTTAGTAAGTTGTTTTAATTTAATAAGTTAATTATTAAATATGTCGAAATGTATTTTGTTTTGTATGTGTGTGTGTGTTCTTTCCTTTCAGTCACTTAATCAATTTTTATAAATAACATTTTCTTTTGGATATGTTCGCACCCCCCTAGTGGGGCGCGCCCCACAGGTTGAGAATCACTGAGCTAAGGCCTTATATTTTTTAAAGCTACGAGGTTTTCTAGAGTGGGAATTCTATGAAAAATAGACCACAACTTTTTCTATTTCTTGTATGACACTTGGCACTCATTGTTTAACCAGGGCTTATGATTTTTGAATGGCACTTTGGAGCACTTGGGATTCATACTTTTGGCTGCATCTAGAAGTGGATCAGTAACATTTTCCACATCATCATCAATGTCTGCACTTTGAGCTATGCTGTGAATAATCACAACTAATTGAAAGTAGTATGTCCAATCTCCACAATAATAAGAATAAGAAGAGTGGAAGGCTTTTGGACTACTTATACCAAATTGAGTTACAATTAGAAGAAAATAATCACTATTATATAAATAATTTTCAACTCAAAAAATTAATAAATGTAGAAATCCTGGTGAACAAATAACCAAATCTATTGAATGTGAAATTCTAGAAAGTTGGTGTTGTAAATAACTTATTTCTGTGGAATTTAAGAGGCAAATACTGTTATTTGAAATGAACTGTTCAGTTATGCAACCACGAAAGTTTGTATTATTTTACCGCATAAGGTGCTATGCCCATTAAAATCACCAAGCAGTATAAAGGGAGTAGGTAACTAATCCAATAGATTGTTCAAACCACTTTAATGAACAACAGTGTAGGGAGGCAAGTAAAGGCTACAAATTGTAATGAGAGATGTCGTATGTATCTGTACTACAACAGCTTGAAGTGATGTGTTAAGATCCTGGACAGAATCAGGGAATTTACAAGACACAAGGTTGCATACAACTCCAGATACTGTATCAGAAGTAACTTCTTTCTCAATCAGTTATAGCCACACAATTTAAAACAACACTGAGGTTTCAAGAGTATTTTCTGAATAGCAAAACACACTTGATTATATATATTTATAATGGTTTTGATATCTTCTTTATGAATGCTTCTTTATGCAAAGATCTTGACAGATCCAAGATAAGAAGTATACCACTAAATAAAACTAAATGTTCTGGCCTTGGAACAAGCATTATAGGATTCAGATGAATCTTCCTTTTAGAATGTTTCATCATGTGAAAGATCTAACATCACAGCATCTTTTTTTTTAGAATAAGTTATAGTTCTTCGTTAAACGGTGGCTTATGGGCCCCTTCTCTTGCATGATTCAATTTTTGGGATCTTTGGAATTTTGATTTTGCAAAAGACTTTGAAGAAATATGTTTTAAAATGGGGGAGACTTTTGTATTAAAAATATTTGAAGATAATTTTGAAGTCGGAAGTGTTAAACAGTCTGTTTGGTACAGCAGGATTTCATAACATTTTTGGCAGCTTATTATCAGGTATTACATGATTATCAACAAGGTATTAGCTTGTGAATAACTAATACCTTGTTGAGAGGTACGGGATAACTAATACCTTGCACGCCTTGCTTCTGGGTAAGATAAGTTTTGTTTTATTTTTTTACAGTTGTTATTTCTCTTTCTAATATCCATGTTAGGCACAGCCTCGAGTAAAAGGGGTGTTCACCACCGCAGTTGACAAATTTTTCTAGTAAATGAAATGCATTGCTAGCATGTCCAATGGAAGCACATCTAGCACAAGTGCTTCAACAGCATTACTTACAGCAATGTTGATAGACTTTTTACAGACAACTGTCAATGCATTTTTTAAGCTGGCATTGAGCCTCTCAAATTTTTGTGAAGGAGGAGGTAAGTTCCAGATGGCACAAAGAGTTTCTGCAGCATTTCTGATTTTCCCTATGCAACGCATTGCATATGCCAGTCTAATGTTTATGTCATATCCTAAACTAGATATGAAGGATGTGCATATTGTAAAAGAGTTTTGACAGACTTTGCAGTGAATGTTTATAAAAGAGGCAAGACCTCTGCGGCTATGTAACTCTTAATTTACAATAAAAGACTCTGACGAATTGCACTGTTTTCACACGAATATGTCGTTAATCAGACTGTTTAGAACTTTAACACTAAACATAATATAAACACCTTGAGTTGAATTATTTTCAAAGTCTTCATTAATTACAAAAGAATTTTCCAGCTTTTGTTTTGAAGCACTCTCAGCTTCAGGTACACTGCTTTGATCATACTTAGTTGTGTGTTGATTCAGATGTCTCTTCCTACTATTGAAACTTCTCCTGCAAGGCATGATAAACAAACAATTGTTAAGAATTTAAACTCAAACAGAATTAATTATAATAATTAATTAGCAGATTTAAAAATGAAGCAGCATAAATCGAGCTAATAATCACAAGGCAAATCACAAAGTAAATACAAACAACGCAGCACGCAATGTGAACAAATCACTCACACAGCATGGAAATTTTGCTCTCCTTAAATGTTAATGCCAGATTCATAAAAAAAATAACGGAGGTTACACAAATGATCATTTATTCACTACTTTTCTGTTGAATTGGTACTGCAATGGGCATATTTGAAAACGAAACTTTTCTGCAAGGGGGCGTGGCACTGTTTGTGTACATTTTATTTTCGATTATTTAAACCATTAAAAAAATCAAATATATGAGTGTTACACATTTTTAGATTCAGAAAAGTATGATTTATTTAAAATAAATAAAATTGAAAAATCGATTTTTGAAGGTAAATCAGGTCTTATTTCCGTTAAGAATCCCCTACAAGTAGTTTTCCCATTTCCAAAGCGTTTTTATTTAAAGCAAAGCAAAGGGTTTGGGATATATGATCAAAAAATACAATTTAGGTAACCAGTTTTAATAAACATAGGTATTGTAGGAGTTACAATTATGAATATGAGGTGTTTAGTTTTCATAATTATGCCCTCTCACCTACTTTAATGTCATGTACATGATATACTTTTTTGTCACAAGATTATTTAGAATTTCCTCCGCTGAAACACTGAACAAATGGTCATTTGAAATTAACCCCTTGTAGTATTTAACGCATTATGGGCAGATGTTGTAACATTAATGTTACCAAGACATTTCAGTTTTGGAATAGTTTCGGCCTGTTTAACTGATAAAACTTCTATCAAGAGATCACCGGATTTCATCTTGGGAACATTTTAAGAAAGACATTAATTAAGAAAGGGGAACATTATCAAAATTTCCCTCCGTTCTTTTAATAACAAAATATTTCTGATCACATATCATTTGTTGCTCCATAGGGAGTAAAGCAAAAGAAGAAAACATCCCATAAAAAATGGATTAATTCAGGGCCCGACCACAAGATGGAGCCCAACAAGGGGATGCAGGATGACTGCAACAGTGTTAGCTAGGCACTATACACTTTCTATACACATCTGAATAGGCATCCACCCTTATCGAGTCTCTTATTGGTCCATTTAACCCCTTAAAGCACGAGTTTTTTTCGAGAAAACTTTCAAAAATTATCCATTTGCCATCTATGTTAAAAGTTTAATTATAATTTAATATTAATATAGATGGCATATAATTTAGCCTATCTAGTTTTACTGGAACGGGTCTGAGACGGGCATTAGAAATAACAAAAGCGCCCGTGTGAGACAAGCATATGGCAATGACATTCGCCCGTGTCAGACACGGGGAAATGCCTTAAGGTGTTAAGCCGATTGAGTTAATGACCACAACACAAATCCTGTTTACTTGAAGCAGCGGCAAAGGTAATATGCTGGTCTCTGGGAGCCTCAATTACCCCTTTCTAGGGACATGGGTTTCCACGCTCCGCAGACACGTGTGTGATTTCGTCATCAGGTGAATCTAATAGCAACAGGGAAGCTGTAGCTTCTCAAGAGGAGTCCAACCTACAAGACAACCACAATGAGGGAGAAAGTAAAAAAAAAAGGATTGTGCTGAGGTACCTCGGGATTGTGACACCCATGTTTATTTAAAGTAAGTAAACCTCCTGAAGGGAATAATTACGAAGAACCGTATTTAGTTATTCATAAAAACTATATAATAAATATAAAATTTTGAAGCATTCTTAATTTTATCATACAGTTTGTATAATTTTAATTTACTATTTTTAAATAAGAGGCTCCTGTGGTTTGGTTAGTTAGGACGTTAATCTCATAATATGGATGTAGTTGCGATATCCTCTATGTGAAATGATATTTTAATGATACATAGGGTCGTGAACTAAATTTGTAGGTCTTCTGCTACTAAATTGTGATGATCCACCTACTTTTGAGGTAACAATGACACACCCATTGGGTGCCACACTGAATAAATTGACAACACTTTCACTCTTTGCAGTGATAATCTTTGCAGTGTTGTTAAAAATAAGAAAGAGTTAAATAATAAATCTTAACTTATACAATCTTTTATTTATTTTTTTTACATGAAAATATTGGACAAACAATCATTCATTGACTAGCATTTCATTCAATTGATTATAGACTGAAAAAAAAAAAAATACAACAACCACTAACACCGTGGTGACTGGCTTAAAAAATTCTTAAATAACATTTGAACTCAATGGAAGTCAAAATGTTTTAAAAATCAACAATGGGAACTAAAGTGATTTCCACTTACACTTTATAAAATCGGAAGTGGGATGTTATTCTCTTGTTTCAGCATTTTGTTGTTTGTATTTAATGTTGTGCTACTTTATTTCAATTTAACTCGTAGTTATTCTTGGACATTTGGCACAAGAAAAATGGCATAAAATGTACACTGACTATTCAATTTCTAAAATATTAATAATGTTTTTAAATTTTTGTAGCTATTAAATTTTAAATGAAATATGTAGAACAGTATATGAAGCTTTAAAAAATTATTTAAAATTTGTGAATATTTTATTTGTATATTCTATTACTTAATAAAGTTTCCAAAATTTATAAAGTTCAAAGAATGATGTTACTGTATATCATTTTACATAAATAATTTAATTTTTTTTCTGTCATTTAGGAAAATTAAATGTTTTTACAATTTATAACCTACATACTTTTAATTTATATTTTCATATAATTATTTATAGATATAACCGTAGAGAAATTTATGAAATATCACATATAATTATTAAAGCTGTGTAACTAATTATTATTTTGTATTTTATTAAAAATAAGCTAATTTAAAAAGGAAATAATTTAGTTTCCCTTTATTTTCCCAAAACATAACTTAGTTGAAGTAATTTAATGTTTGTTTGGTTATACAAAATTAATTAAATATCTTTTAGAAAAAACGTTTAACTAGTGATTTTAGTTTAATTAACATCAATTAATTTAACAGGAAAGATAAATATTGCATATATCTCACAGGACATGTAAATAGATATTAATGTAAATGTTATAGCAAAGTAATTATATAAATATATAAAGTCAAAACTAAAAATACTTAGAGTTCGTCTTAGCATCCAATAACAAATAGAAGCTAAATAAATTTAGTAAACGAGATTATTATAGAGAAAATTTGTAATAGTTATAAATATATCATTAATTTTATTTTTAATTTATTTATCCGTGTAAAAACTTATATACAATCCCCAAAAAAAGATTTATATTTTTTTTAAATTTAAAGTTTAACAAAGAAAAACTCCAGTTTGGAATATAAATAAAAATTAAAGCTTCTGTTATCGATCTGATAACTCATTAATAATAATCAGATAACTTATGCTCATATCTCATTAAATCAAAATTGAGAAATTATTATAAATATATCATTAATAATATTTACTGGAAAATATACGGGAACAAATTTCTGCTTCTGTAAACTTTAAAATATATGTAATTACTACACATACATTAAGGAGTTTTTTTTTTTTTTTTTAAGTGAATTCAAATCACATGCACTTAATAATTTAAATTAAAAGAAAAACTTTTAAAGGTTTTTATAAACATACTAAGGTATTCATTTTCCTATGTACACACACACATATCTCTATATTAACGAGCAGGTAAATATATATATACATTAACAACTGAACTTTATAAAAAAATTATTCTGTGGACTTAATAAGGACTTATCTCCAAATATAATGATCGCATTTTTTCATGTTTCACTTAATGATATTTTTGCATTGAATAAAGTAATGTTTTCCAAAAGTTTGTTATAAAGATGATAATAATCAATCTGAGGTAATTAATGACGTGATAATCAATAACCATAATGATGAGATAGTCAAACTACGTAATTAAATTTCTAATTAATTAAGTATTTTTAAAATAAAGTTTAATTTTTTAAATGATTTTAATAAAGTAATTAATAACTATTTAAAAAAATAAATTAACTATAAATCATTTAATATGTGTTTGCTTCTATTTTGTTAAATTTATTTTTTATACATCAATTCATCTTTTATTTAATGTGTCATTACACTTTTATTTATTATGAATGTTGTATAATCATATTTCTTTTTAATTTTTATTTCCAAATTGAAGGGAAAATATTATCAAAGATTTAATTAAGATGTTTTTATGTAGTATTATGCTTGCTATTATGAATGAAAGAAAGTCTATTGTCGAATGAAAACATCTTAATTATTAATATACTCCACATCTTAAATTAGTTTATAAGTTAGTTGCAGAAATGTTTTAATTAAGCTAAAAAAACGTAGGATAAAAAAAATTAGTAAAAAATTTACATTTTTTGTAAAATATTGTAAAATTACTAATTTTTGATTTAAGGTGAAATTAATTACCCAGCTTATACTTAAACAATAATAACTTTTGTAATACGTATTGTTTTAAAAATTAAAAAAATACCTGTATGTTATTCTAAGAAATATTTAAGGAGCATTTGTTCTTAAAACATTTCATAAAAAAATTATAAAAGAATAAATTTTATTACATAATTGTTTCTATTTTTGCAAAGAACTGAAAAGTTCATAATTTACATTATTTTGTAGAGTTTATAACTCATCATTTTTCTAAAGACATAATAAACAACAGATTTTGTAAAACATTAACAGTTAAAGACATGTCTTAAGTATCTGAGAAAGATAAGTTAAAAACATTTATTTACTCTGTTATAATAATTATTTTATGGTCTAATCTAGAGTCACTGTAATCTGTTTTGAAAATTTGTAACTTTTATTGCCCAGAGGTAGGAAATTTGATTCTTACTGAGATACTTTCCATCAGAACTGCCGGAAATAATGAAGCTTTAAAACTATGAGATTTGGCTGCGGGAGATTTAGGATAAGTTTAAAATAGTCATGAATAATCCATTTTTAACAAAGCTATTTATACTAATTAAAAGTTGTTGTGAATATAGAAATAAACTAGATACATTTGTCTGTTATATTGCTTTATTTTTCTTTCTAAGTTTTAAATATCTGATATGTTGTGATTACTATTCCTTCCCATAATTAGTTTGGCGTTATTTTTAGTGAATATTCATAAGATTTAGTGGAGTTATACATTAAATTTGAATTTAAATTATAAATATTTCTTTTTATTTTACACTGAATTCCAAATCAAATAAATTTTTAGAATTTTCAAGAATGTATAAATTTTAATACATTTTTTAAATATGTATTTATTTATCATTTGAAACAAAATTCACAAATTAGATGCACTAGCAGTAAAATTCAAGTTTTGATTTCATTTCTATTATTGTCACTTATGTTAATAAATCTGACATAATAAATACATCGACTTATATATACGCAAACGTATGTTTTAATGACGCACATTAGAATAAATGTTTAAAATTTAGTATCCGCTTTTTTATTATGTGCCATATCATAATTAAAACAATTTATGTATCTTAAACATTTCTTCTGTGTCCTGATCATTTTGTCAAAGGTTAATTGAGATTCAAATTTTGTTATGTCAAAGCATTGTAATTAAAAAAATTTAGCAGTGCTAATTATATTTATAGAAACTTTTATTATAAACAAGTATTTCTAATGAATTTATTTGTAATATAGATCAATATTATTTTTAAAATGCATATATATATATATATATATATATATATATATATATATATATATATTCACAACATAGATAGTTATAAATACACTTGATATTTTTTTATTATGTAGTTTTTGAGAAAGATTTTGAAAGCATAGATAATATATTAGATTGAGTTTTAAAATACTTTGGGTACATTTTTTGCAATAATTTACCCTGGGTATTATAATTTTCTGTATATTTTTTTGCAATAATTTACCCAATACTAAATAGACTAACACTTTCGTGTGATTGTTCGATCTCGGAATAAAACATATCCTAAAAAAAGTGAATATTTTATGCCATTTGTCATTATTTCTCTAAATATTTTATTTTGTATAAATAAAAAAGATTTGAAAAAATGCTTTGTTATTTAATATTTTAAACAAATATGAAAAATATAAGTTTAGTTTTTGAACACTATATAAAAATGTTTCATATTAAATTTATTACCTATTTGAGGACTACAAACATAACATGATTTAATTTTCTTAAATTTACAATATTCAGGTAATTACTTCATTTCCATTTTATATTTATTTTTTCTACTTACATGCTTTCACTTATATTAAAGTATGAGTTAATTGCCTTTTCACTCAGTAAACCTCATCATTTGCATATTTTGCTATGGTTTCTTAAATAGTTTATTTCGTACAAATAAAAAAGATGAAAAAATGCATTTTTCAATATTTTTTTTATCTCGTACAAACAAAAAAATATGAAAAAATGTTTTATTGAATATTTTGCATAAGTAAGAAAAATCTAATATTATTTTTTGAATAGTATGTAAAAATGTTCGATATTAAAATTATTACTGATTTCGGGCCCAAAAATAAAAAAAAAACGTTTAAATTTTCTTAAATTTACAATATTTAGCTTAAGAAAAATAACTACTTCACATTCATTTTATGTTTGTCATTTCTACTATATAACATGCTTTCGCTTTTTTTAATATAAGAATTAATTGCCTTTTCACTCAGTAAACCTCATGATTTGCATATCTTGTTGCGGTTTCAGGATATTTTTCAGTACTTCCTTCAGAAATGATTTAGATGATACCTGTTTGTTCTTAAATAATGAATGTCTTATCATTACATCATAGTTACTAAAATATACAAAACTGTAATTTATTTTGATGTCTTAAAAATACTTATCTTTGGGAAAACCATGTATAGGAAATAGAATTTAAAGCAATCTAACTTATATAATAATTCTTTTATAAAAAAAAAAGTATTCAACCAATTTCCAAGCCACTTTTCTTTAGTTTTTTAAAATAATACTTTATTCTAGATTCAATTATTTTTTTTTTATTCTAGATTTATTTTATTCTAGATTCAAAAAATAAAAACAGCTTTCTTTGCAAAACTTAATGACAAGTTAACAGATATTAAATTATCCAACAATAAATATACTTCTAACTTAAATAAGAACTTCAGTATCTGTGTATCAATCATATATGCGAATAATAAGTACCAGATCCCATAAAGTTTCATTATTAATGTTCTTAGGCCATATTTATATAACTTGTATATTTAAATATTCCAAAAGTTGAATCTTCCTCTTTGGGCAGAATTAATTCATTAAAATAACTATTGGACGTTCCTCATATCATTTTGAATAGTAAAATCTAGGTGATTTCATAATAATTCTCATATAAACCAATAGTTCATTTAAAGTTGTCCATTCTGATAATTAAGGAATTCTTTTTAATTTATTATTAGAATTAATTCTGCATTGAGAACTGCAAAGTTATCATAATATACAAGGTTGTCTTTGTTGCACCAACATGCACCAAGTCTTGCGTTGGGAAGTACCAATTTGATAGAAGCAGTCATAATTTAGAAGCAGGGCCCAATTAAAAAACTCCCTAATATTTACAATATCCATAGTAAAAAAAACTCATCAAAAATGTTTATTTTGAAATCTAAATACGTATTTTACAAAGACATTCCACACTAAAAAAAATCCTTTAATTAATTTTTTCCTACAGCTAACTTTAAAGTTATAAATAACTAATTTTTTATGAAATAATTTAAAACTTCAAACTAATAATGTTTTATGAGGATGAAGCAAACAAATTGTATGATTTATGCATTGCATGCATATGCATTTCTTTACAACCTTTGTCCTCTTAAGAAAATGATAAATTGCAATATAATTCAAGTAGGTCATTAGAAATACTAAGAATTTGAAATTGAATTAATTTTTTATTCATCAATATTTATAAATGTAATAGAAGGTTAACACAAATAGTAAGGAGCAGAAATAATTGACATATGCTATTTGCCATGAAGTGTATATATTGTTTTAAATAAGAACATCTCAATTGTAGGAGTTGAATTCGTTAAACTGTTACCTCTATCTTAAACTATGTATCAAAAGTGTAATATTATTAACTGTGACGATTCTATTTATATATTTGAGCTGAATCCTCTCGTTGATGAAGTTTTATTTTGCAAATAAAAAAAAGTTCTAAATAGATATTGCTTTATTTTCTTGTTGTTGTTACTTATGGTGAAGTCAAGCCCGCCAGTCAGGGACTGGATGAATCTAGTCAAAAAGAGCGTCTTCCGTTCTTGAACAGAGTACCTCCCATACGCGAGTGGAAGTATGATTTCATCTCATAGATGGCAGCACCTTATTTGTCTTCCAATTTAGAAAGAAGGAACTAGGGAAGACCCAAAGTCTGGCTCCAGCCATCTCCAGAGGTATTAATTTGGAATGGAACATGAAGGACATTGCGACCCGACATATTTTACGTGCCCCAGACACCATTATTGAGCACGATGGTTCTTCAAATAAGCCGGGATTCTAACATACCACATTCCGGTAAAGGAACCAATCTGGCCACCACGATCTGATCTCATTTGTTCAAAATAGTAAGCAACCTTCTAATATATAT
>JAPDSC010055022.1:73984-91483 GCA_026290005.1 Latrodectus geometricus
ATATATATATATATATTCGTTCCCCAACCTCCATTAGCGAACATGGCGAATCTTCGGATAAGTCGGGATTCGAACTCACTACCTATGATCACCATTACTTTTATTCGAAATCTACATTAACATTTAAAAAATCCATATTTATATCTACATTAAATTTATATTTAAAATAAGTATTTTACATACATAAATACATGATTTGTCATATAAAAAACAATATTATTTACAAACAAAACATGAACCTCCACAATAGGAACTATGTGAGTATATGTATATTAAACTGATCAATATAAATATTAATCAATTCAAGTAATAAAATTTTGCAATATATTTAAAAACAAATTTTATAACTGTTATAATTAATTATGTAGTTTAATGAAAATAATCAATATTTTTAAGGCAATTTTGGCCTACTTATTTATTTCACTATCTAGAACTCGTTTCATTATCTAGAATTTAAAGATAAAATTAGTTCAAGAATGGAACTGTAATTTCAAATCTTATCAATATTCTCATCACATTCATGCAAAACATGTTTACAGTGATCTTAGCTGTTTAAGTGGATCATTATTTACATGAAGCATCTCAGATGATTTTAAGCATTTATTTACTTGTAATCAAACTGTTCAACTGGAACAACTTTTAGTGTAATTTATATCTAAAAATTTATGACCCCATTAAATTTTTATATTCCTTTTTAACACGTTGCTATGAGTATGTTCTTAATAAAAACTTCTTTTTTCATGATCTTCTTATTTTGAGGAATATATTGCAAAATTTTCCATTAATCTATCAATTTATATACGTATAAATTTGCGAGTATAAACACATGTTAAAAATAGGAAAATTATATATCATATGAAATATAAATTTTATATATTTTTTTAATCTTTTATTATCTTCTTACTCAAAACTATGAGTGTTCTCAATATTGCGCATATAAGTTAAATGTAATATTAGCAGTTGAAATATATCACTATTAAAAAATTAAACATGCTTTTAAAATAGTGAAATCTGATTATAACAAAAACTATGCTTTTTATTCCATTTTTACAGACTCTTAAATAAGTTAAGGATCAGAAATGTAATGTGAGGCAATCATAAAGAAACATAAAAATATTGATCTGATCCAATCAAACAACTTTAAAATAATATTCTCAAAAATAACATTTATTTCTTAAATTAGGCTTATTTATTTATGAAATACAAGCCGAAATATTAAATAGAGCATTTTCTATTCTTCCCACAAGTTTAATTAAACTTAATTTAAATCAAAGCAATATCTTTGAGTAATATTTAAAATGCACGTGCAAGCTGTTAAGTTAAAATAAAATATTTTAAAATTTCAAATGGTCAAAAATTTTAACTATTCTTAATGATTGCAAATGATAAGCATGCAATGCAAATTGTTTTTTATTTTGAATCTTTATAATTATTAAGTTGATATTTTAAAAATAGTGCATTTCAGTATCATGAGAAAAGGATAAAATATTTTGAAATTCATTCAAATTTTTGACAATTTAATTCTGGGATATATCAAATCAGAAGAAAATTGAAATATAAAATAGGTGTATTTTTTCCAGCAATTTCAGAAGAATTATTCATTTAATAATTATATTGAATCTTCATTTTAAGAAAAAACTTATTTTTCATTAATTCAAATGAAATAAATATGTTTTTTTCTGGCTTTAATCAGTGCAAATTCATCTCTCATACACCCTTATTTATTTAATTTTAAAATGTAATATGGCAAATTTAAATATACATTGAGTTTCATTTTGCAAGCATATATAGTAAACATATGCTTGGAAAATAAAATTTAGTTTGAATTCAAATTATATTTTTCTTTTGAATGAAAGACATAAAGGATATCTCTTACTTCAATTAATATTATCCTATTTTAATATGAATTATTTACTTTTTCGAGTTTTGAATTCCATATCTGATAAGAAAATCCAGATTAAACCTAGTTTCATGCTCGTAAATTTATATTTTGAAATATTTTTTATGTTCTGTTACATATTACTAAAAGACTTTTTGTGTAAAAAGTAATAATTTATCAGTGTGTCTTTAAATGCGATGTAGTCTTATATTTCATAAGGTTTTATTAAGTAAGCACACAGATTAATTTGTATATTTATGAAATTAATGTTATATTGAGCTAGAAAGTATATCAAAGAATATTCTGTGTCAAATTATTCATATAATTATTGTTTCCCTGAGTAACTCTAAAAGCAATAGTTTTGTTCATCCGTAATCTTCTAGATTTGTTTTATTACACTGTGAATAAATAAATAAATTATGCATTATTAAATTAACAATTTTTTGTTAATGAAATGAAATCAGCAAACAAAAGGTTATATAAATTTGTAACTGAGATTCCATTTACAAATTTCTTTTTAAAAAAATAAAATATGATGGGAAAAGATGATAAAAAAGTTCTGATAGTCATTGCATTAAACAGAAAAGTTTTATTTCTTAACATTTAAAATTTTTATTACCATCCACCGTATTTCTATTTTCTTTGTTTAATAAGATATCTTATTTCTCTTATTATCTCGTGGAATTAAATTGTATTTTCTGTATATAAGGTATTGAAAATAATGTGCAAATTAGCTTTCTAAATAATTTTCTCTCGGTAATGAATTTAATGTATAATGCAATCATTCCAAAATTTAACCAATAATTAATTCAGAAAAATAACCAAATAATAATGAAAAGTGAAAATAATTTTCAAGTCCCTCATTTGAATTTCTAGACTTGCCTACACTCATTTCCCCATTAAAATATGTATTTTTCATTTACTTTCATTAAATAAAGTATTTGTTTTCAGTTGAATTTAATGTATTTTATTTTAAGAAAATAATGACAACTGACGTTATGTGTATTCGATATTCCAAATCAGTTATAAATAGTAAGATAATAAAAGAAATTTATTTAAAAATACTTTAAAGTTATTAACTTTATTTTTATAATAATGTATTTTAAAGTGAAAATTATAAATAAGTGAATTTTTAAGTATTTCTTAAATCTTGCGGATCTAGCCAACTCAATGAGAAAATTGCACTGAAATATACTTGATAATTATTTCCCTATCATCTTAACTTTTGTATGAAAATTATTTGTATTTATAAAATTTCAGCATTAATGAGACAGTATTATTTTATTCGAATGTTAATAGCGAATTGTTCAAATACCAATAACTTCGTATTTCTAAAAATGTTAAGAAATATATTTAAATATATCCAGCCAGTACATATTTCCTTGGAATACAATATTTTTACTATATTCAAGTACTTCAAAATATATAACAGAAAAGTCACAAAGTTAAATTGAAAATATATTGCTAAATTAATATTTAATTCCGCAATATATCTTCCGTAATTATATTTTATCTAGAAAATAAATAATTTTGTATTTGTAAAATATTGAGTTTTTCATGAAAGCTTGATTGTTTGAAGTTGAAATTGTTATATATAACAAGAATTATAAACTTTCCTATTCAAAATAGTTATCATATCTTATAAAGAAAGTATATATAAATATATTAAAATAATTGTGTAAAAATTTTATATTTATTTGTGTTTTGATTTGCAACTCTTAATGCATATCTAGTGAGCCAAATGTGCCGTTAAAAACTTCTTAATAAATATAGTAGGACATAGTAAAGACATTTGACGTTTGCAAGAAAAATGTTTAAAATCATATTTTATTTAAAAAGAAAATAAATAAAACTTACAGAACATTCACTGGAAGAAGAAAATAAAATCCTGAAATACAATGTATTGGATAACAATGCATTCAATTAATGTAGTTGTGCAATAACAAATTTCTAACTAAACCCCAAGGTATTAAACCATGCTTCAAACCACGACTTGCAATGCTAAATATAGCAGTTTGAAATAAGGATGAATTGCTTGAACATGATTGACAGAAAGTTGGAGCTCAGCCAATGTTAAAAACAAAAAACTGCACTGAAATGTTTTCCAATGACTTCATTCGCTTAAGCCAGATGGTTTGAGGTCATATGACCTTACCATATGCTCTTGAAGATTCGATTTATCCAGCTGTTTTCACCAAATATTTGCAAAGGAATCGTTTCATATTGAATGGTGGTCACAAATTCTGCCTTAAGCGGATTACAAATAACAAGTTTCTTTGATTCTCTTAAAAAAACTACGTAATCCTGCAAAAGAATGAGATTATTGAATAAATGAAAAAAAAATATGCAATGACATTTTCAAATAGACTTTGACATCAGCTTTCAAAGAAGTAGAAGATTTTGTGATGTTAATTCATTTTATATAAGATGCTTTTAAGTAAAATTTAGCATTTTTTGAAAAAATTCCACAAATTACACACTCTTATTAGCATACCTTCCTTTTTAAACAATTTTGAAATTAAAAAAAAAAAAAAAAAATTGTTGATCGAATGGATAAATTTTATGACAAAGCTTTGTATCATTATAGTAAATGAACTCCCCGTGATTTATTTATATCAAAACTTTAGATCTGAAAAACCCTGGTAAGTATTTATTACTCTGCGTCAAACTTTGTTAAGAAATGAGTATTATAAATTTACCTATTTTAACTGATTCTAAGGCCTGTTCAATAAGATTTTTGGTTGAGATTTACACTATTTTAAAACAATACCTTTTCTGGTCAAACGTCTAATTTAGATTTGATTTGAAACATTATTAAATTTAAGAAATTCTTTAAAATTTATTTTCGTAACAAATTTGTATTTCATATTAAGCAATACCTATGCTATTTAAAAATTATGCGTTTTTTAAATTTTCTAATATTAAGAAATACTGAATATTGTTGTTGTTACTTATGACCCTTAGTGAACCAAAGCCCACCAGCCAGGGACTGGGGAATGAAGTCAGAAAGCGGGTCTTCTGTTTTTGAATAAAGTACACTCATACCAAAATGAAAGTACGACTTTGACACATAGATGGCAGCACTATTTGGGTCTTCCAATTTAGAGATTGAAGCTAAAAAAGAACCATAACCAAGCTATAACCTCCCTCCGAGGTATTAATTTGGAATGGAAACATTTAAAGTATACAACATATATGATTTAATATGCATATTGGTTAACAAAAGCAAATATAATTAATAACAATATCAAAGATTGCATAAACTCTTACTCTACAATGCATCACTGTTCAAAAATAGAACTTTATATGTATTATTTTTAATATATTGATTTCAGTATTTTATGTGTATATAATAGAAAAAAAAAATCAATTTTTTAATTGAATATTCAATAAAATTGCATAATGAATTGGAATTAAATACTAGGATAATAAGTTTTATCAGAATAAGTTATACTTAATTATTCAGAATATCAGTAATAACTAATTTACTATAATTTAATACCAGAGAGTATATGATAATATACAATATTTTTCAAAATTATGTAGTTAAGAAATTATTAAAATGATTTGATTTGCAAAGATTAACATCAACATGAAATAATAATAGGAATAACAAAATGAAATAATGCATGAATAGTAACTTCTGCGAAATGATTATACACTTTGTATAAATACATTTTTATTTTACAGTTAATTTGATTTCATAATTTTAAATAACACACAACAAGAATGATTAACGAAGTATTTAGTTCTATTGTTTCTTATCAAATTCTCTAATATCATAAGGAGATATATTGTATGATATATTATAATTAAAAGCTTTAGATAATTATTAAATTTGATTTTAAAAAAACTGTAAGTAAAAAGGACTTATAAGTGCTTGAGATTTGAAAATTTATTCGGAAATTAATTCAAGATATCAATTATTTTGCATAACATAAAATAATACTGTATTAAATTAAATGCAAAAATTTCTTAAAGATTTGACGAGAATTCATAAATTAATAATGAAATATAATATTACGTTAATTTTTATTGTACATTAATGAATTAGATAATTAATTTAAAAAATTCTGTTTTTGAAAGTAATTTATAATTAGAAATAATCTGTAATTAATTGCATTTTCATTTAATAACTTCTATATAATGCATTTGCTTTTAAAATTACCTTGATGAATTGAAAACAATTAACTTAATCATTCTGTTATATTACTAAGTACAATATAAGAAAAGGAAACATATTCTAATTTATTTCTTTAATTTGCAACTTTATTTATTACTTTTATGCCTTGTGTGAAAGGAAATTATTGTTCAAATTTATAAAAGACATCATAATTAATTTTCAAATTATAGTTCAAATCATTTTAATCAGCTTATCATTTTAATAACACCTTTGAAATTTTATTTTTGCATTATGTTTTGATTAAACTGACAATGTATCATATTCGCTGTTGATTACTGATTTAATTGAATTTCCTGTAACTGCAAACATTTTATGAATACTTCACTCTCACTGTAGTTAAAGAAAAAAATTAATTAATGTTTGAAAAAATGGAACTTAATAAATTGAAACATTTTTTTACAATAAAGAAGAACACTATTACTACTATTAACAATTATAATAATACAAAAATATTATACTTATCTCTATTTTTATTTTCTACATCACTTTTATCTTATTCATGTTTTTTGTTAATTAATCATTTTCAAATAAAAATTAATATAATTTAAGAATTGTTAATTAAAAAAAATCTACTGTCAATGCTTCAAATGTAATGCATTCTACTAGCAATATGAAAAAAGAAATTTTAATAAGTTAATTATTTTATTTTAATAAATACGAAAATTTAGCATTAAAATAAAAATTATCTTGTCAGTTGTTGATAAGTCAAACTGAAAGTTAAAATTGGAGTAATCTCTTTCTTTCACTGTCTAGAATTTTAATTATTGTATTTCAGTCTATATTAGACTGTTTTTGTGACAAATGTGAATTATGAAAATTAATATAATAACCTTCAAAAATGAGAAAAGTATTTGTGTAACCTTTCAGAATAATTTTTCAGTTTGAAATCAAGTTAAGATACCATGCACTTTAACGTAATTTTGACGACTGACTATATATGACTCGAGATATATAAAATTTTCTCTCACATTGATTCAATTATTTTTTGTTTTGTAAATTTCAAAAACATATATATACTACATTTATTTACAATAACATAATACAAATATACTTGCAGCATTTCTTTATAGTTAAAAAAATAATAATTTTATATTTTGAACAACTATAAAATTTTCAATAGAATTAAAATTAACTTTCTTTCTAATGGTGGGGCACACTGGGTTACCCATAAGAAGGTTGGAAACTGGTACTCATTTTTGCGTTTGAATAGCATCTTTCACGTCAACCACCATAAATTCGTTTATAGGCCAAGTTACATTCATCCATCAAGTCAGTAGAAGTAAGAACAAAGATACAGAGAGAGAAAAAATATCCATGCCCAAACTGTGATTCGAACCCGGGACCAACAGTCTAAGAGTCCGGAACACTAACCACTCAGCTATTGAAATGTTTAAAATTAATTTATACTATATTATTCTGTTTTATTATTTTTCGCTACTTGTTGTTTCCCAATGAAAACAATTTCTTATACGCTTAAGCAGTTTTATACGATATCAAACACTATTTGAATATTATTGAAAAGTGCGATTTTTACCACATAAACATGAATTATTGTAATTTAGTTCCAGAAACAAGAAGCAGGCTCACATATATCCTCTACCAAAACAAGAGTTATTATTTTACTTGGAGAACAATGCGTCCATGCACTAATTTACGTCCACCAAGTGATTTATCCATGGACCATATCCGCCATTTTCTATTAATAAATATACATTTTTCACATGATATAGTTGGTCTCAGAGTTTCAAATCAGAAAATGTAATGAAAAAATGGGTAAACTTTCAATTTTTTTTGACTTTGGCATACAAGTCTTCGTTCCTCATTTGCATCATATGACATAAAGATGACTAACTATCCATGAAATGTCTTCTCAGAAGAAAATGTACACTGGGAATTACAGCGGAATAGATTTTTAAACCCACTGTTAAACATAATTTTTAAACCTCTCTAAGTTTTTGTAAAATTGTTTCTCTGCAGGTCAAACAAAATCTTTCGAAGTATAAATGATGACACTGATGTTTTTGGAAAATGAGAGGAGAAAATATTTTCCAGATTTTACTCTTTATGCTCTAGCATCTGAAGTAAAAAAATAATTACTGCATACATATTTTTTTTATTAAACTTCATAAATTTATAAAAATCTTAAAAAACAGCAGAGATGTTTTCTTTCCTTACAATAAATTATTGCAATTCACTTAATTTCAGAAGAATTTTACTTTTCTCCGATGTTTAACTTTTCCTAAAATCATTTATCTAAAGAAAAATATCATATTTGTATTTTTGAAAATTTCACTTTTGTATACTTTATAATCCAAAATATATATTTTGTAGCTCAAGATTCATAAAACTCTCGTTAGTGTGAAAATATTGTCAGGAAAATCGTATACGTTGGCGACAATTATGTTTAAATGAAGTCTTAAAATCCTCTTGAGGAACATAAGAGCTTCTTTTATGAGTGCAATTCTCACTGTCACGTAGTTATTTCACGTACTTAATACCAAACTCAGATGAAAACGAAACTGTTACTTAGTTAAATAAATGTAACAATGTTTCTAGTTATTTTACAAATAATACTCAACAAAATTTATCTTAAACTCATAATGGGGTATTGTACACCTAAAAAAGAGTTATAATGAGTCAAAACCTGTTATCTATCTTAATTATCCTTCATTACCCGGATGATAATATTAAGCTTATGCAGTGAAGAATAATTGATATCATAGTTATATGTAGCGCTAAAAACATGGTTTCTAATTAGAATGATAAGATTATCCTAACATTTTTGTGCCTAATTTTTTAACTTTTTATTTATTTTTTGTTGTTAGAAAAACAAATGCACTGATAATAGATTTAGTCTATATTTAAAAGTATGTTGATGAAATTTTTATACTCTATAAAATGTACTTATTTTAAAGTTTCAATATTACAATACAATTTTAATAAATTTCTAGTTTGATAATTTCATTTTTTAACTGCTACTGATTTCACGTGTGTTTTGATAAAAGATTTAATTTGTCCAACAAAGTTTTATGATCTTGAAAATATATTTATTTTTAAAATCATAGTAATGTTATTAATTAAAAAAAATAAATGTTATTTTTTGATTATATTTTTAATTTCTACTTAGTGTATTATTAAATGTTTCAATGGAAAAATGGCGTAAAATATTGTTTTTAACAATAGAAATGCTACTATTTCAAAAAATCTAAAGATTTCAAATGAGAGAAATCAAACTTTTTGTTAATATATTTTTGCTAATATATAAAAATCTTTAATAATATCTTTCTTTGAAAATAAAAAATGTACTTGCACTTTTACGTATAAAAATTATTTAGAAAACTTATTAGAACTCTGAACTACTTTCAGAATATCAAACCTTCCTTGAAAATTATTGATATATTTCCCATTTGATGAAAAATTAATAGCATTACAGGTAGCTTTTCTTATTTAATAGAAGCGGAAATAAAGCAGTGTAAATGACCAATACTTATTCAAATAATTGATTTTAAAATTAGACATTAATAAAACATTAGACATATAATTTAAGAATTATATGTCTAATGTTTTATTTTTCGATAAATTTTTAATGCTTTTGGATTTATCTCAATATTGTTTAATTTTATTTCTGGCTTTTTGACTTTATAATAATGAATAGTTATTTATGGAATAAACCTCTTAAAATAAATTGAATAAATTATTAATTACGTTAAATATAAAATGCTTTTAATATTATGTATTTATCAATATTATCCTAACAAGATAAGATTCGTTTGTATATTTGTTGTTGGAATACGAGATTTTTATTGTTTAAGTTAAATATTCTTAAAATAATCACATAATGTATTTAATATTAATATTTTTTTATAATAAAGTTTTTCTTAAACTTTATTTAAATAATTACACAATTATTAATGATGATAATACATTTATCGGTTCTAAAAATTAGAATGAAATTTTCATTGAAATAAATAACGACAATTTTTATTTCCATAAGCAATTTAGATGTTGCTTTGAACTTTCCTAAAATGTATTCTAGAAAACAACTTCACGGGGAAGCTTTTGAAAATAAATTGTTAGCTAGTAGACGAATGCAACATAACTAATTAACTGTGGCAACGCTAAAGATATTATTACTTATTTTTGAAAGGATCAATTGGGTGCTTGCATTTTAAAGACGGAATGTGAGACATTAATTATAGCGACTAGAAAGCGACACGATTTTATGCACTTTAAAAGGGAAAACTGATGGTGTTCTTTGAAATTTAATGACAAATTTGTTAGTTTGATGTTTCCTTTTTAAATAATGCTATTTGATAGAATGGTTCTATTCTTAATTTAAATACATCATTTCCATATAGTATCCAGGATAAGCATAAGGACAACTTTTGTAAATATTTGTACCAGATTTATTAATTTAGAAATTTTGTCATGATTTATTTTATCTGATTTTAATAAAATTGATAAATTCCAATTTATTATTATTATAAGAAGAATAAAACAATAAACTACCTGTGTGTATTATTTATCTTTTATAAATAAATTGTATCAATGTAGCATCTTTAAATGAAGGAAAATCTAATTAAAATTTAACTCCATTGATTATTTTTTTTATTTAACATTTTAATTTTTTTTTAATTTATTAAATACAAATAATAATAATTGTAAATCACTTTTGAATGACATTTTCTGAGAAGTTAGAAAATTATTTGAAACATCAATAAATAATAATAACTTTCTCACTTAAAATTTAATTTAAGTAATTTATAAATTGCTACTAGATATAACTTAATGGAATACATAGTTATCATTTAAGATGAAAATAACAGCCTGATTACAGTTTCAAAGATGTATAGAATATCAGCAATTTGTTTTCGAAATAAACTCCTTTTAAAGAATTAATTGTCTTGGAATATATTTGCATTAAACAATTCAGTTTAACTTTTATTTAAAATAGGATAAATAGAAATTATTATGCATATTTGAAGATATAAGTATATTAATTTAAAACTAAACTGACGTGTGAAAGTATTACTATTATTTTTCTTCAAAATAATATGTAATTATCAATTTATTGGAAATTAAGAGTTTCATTGCAAATTTGTTTGGTATGTAAGTATCAAATTGGTGAACAGAGCATAATTTTTTAAGTTTTTCAAGTTTAAGAATCTTGCTTTAACAAATTAATGTAATTAATAAAAAAACTATTAACATTTTGAGAATAAGTGATCCTGCCAAATTAAACATTTAATAAATAATATACATCATTTATTTGGAAAACAAATTGGAATAAAAAATGTTCATGCGTTTGGAATTTACAGTTGACACAGAAATTTAGAAATTGAATATTACTCCATGATCTTTCTTTAAATCATTTGTCGGAAAAGTATTTCTATTCGTTTTTACATATAAAATCTCAGATTTTAATAGTATGAGTGACTTAATATAGCTTCCGAGGAAAATAGTTTTACACAAATGTGCCACCTCACTCTATTATGTTTATGATAAATGTATTATACTATTTTAAAAATAAATGAACAACAAAAAATAATGTGTAATTTTATATATTAATGTTCTTCTAACTCATTACTCAAATTTTACTGATTTTTTTTCCAATTTAAGGACTAATGTTCAATAGAAAATTGTTTCTCTAAAGGTAATTTGAAGCGTTGTGTTAATTCCAGAGAATCAACTATTAAGTTTCTACTAAAGAAAATTACGTATATATAGCTAGGAAAGTTCGTACACTAATTTTATGTAATTTCTAAATATTAAAAAACTTTGCGTACCATAACATTGTGAAATACATTAGGCTTAAGACTTAAAAATATATAAATTTTCTTTGGTTCTCTACACATATTATATTAAAAAAGTGCTTTCGTTTTTTTTGGGAAGTAAAGACTATAATTTCCGTGAAAAAATGAATAAAAAATCATCAACCTATAATTTAGAAATTTCCCCTAAGTGCTTATGTTAAGTTTGAAATTTTCTTAAAACCAATTGTACATTTTAAGTTTAATTCAAGCATTTCATATTCCAAGAAAATTTTACGAGTTACAAAAATTTGACCATGATTCTGATACATTTTTTCCGGGAGAAAGGCTCATTTTCTTAACCATTAAAGATTTAGAAGTTTTGAAGCTCAGCATATGTAATTACACTGATTCTAAGGGTAACAATTATTATTTAACATACATAATAATGAAAAATTTGGAAGTCCATGGAATCTCAAATTATGATAAAAATAATTAATTAATATAATAATTAAAAAAAACTGTAGCTCATTTGTGAAAATGTATGACGTTTAGTTAAATTCAAACATAGAACTGAAATGAGCTCAAAATATCTTGGCTCCATTGGAAATGCCAGATATCAGGATATATTTGTAATTAGTTTCATGAATATTTAAGCTAAATTAAGCAATATAAAATTATTATCTTTTGGACACTCAAAAACGTTTTTTAAAGAAAACTAAAATATGAATTGCATTAAAGGAAAAACAGCAATATACATAAAATTGTAATAACTTTGTTATTAATTTTCCATTCATATGAAAACAAACTAGTGGTAAAGAAAATAATTTAAAGCAAAAATCTTGGTATTGATTTAGAAAATATCTACTTATTAAAAGAAGTATGATATTTTTTCGTGTCCAAAATTAAGAGTATAACTTCTAGTGATAATAAAGTAACAATAATGAAACAATAATGTAAACAATTGTTTTAATTTTTTAAATTTTTTGCATAGAATTATGGACAAAATTAAACCCAAAAATATGTGACTCATGTAGAAGAAGAAATCCGTCTGTAAATTTACTTATGGATTTTACTGTATAGTCTCTCTTATAGTTGCAATGGTAACATTAGTTTTTCTATAAATACTTTTAATAAATTAATCTAATTCTCTAATAATTATGTTTTCATATTGTTATTCTTGTTTACTTTATTCAATTATAATTCAAATAGTCACACCTTGTTGGATCGATTTTGATTTCACGTTTCTTATATTTTTTTAATCTAATCACACATTACTAAGCTTTTTCTATTTTTATAACTTAAAAACAACTGGCTAAAGTTTCTTATAATTTTATTGATTTTAAGTATTATAAATATAGAAATAAAAGCGAAGGAAGATATTTATTATTTTTTACAGTTTCAAGTTTTCTATAAAATTAGAAATTTGTAATATTTTAACATTTTGCACTTCTCTGTAATTTGATTATTTCTAGCTATAATATTCACCGTTCTTTCAGAAAACATATTTAAATATTCATTTATGAATAAATTATTTAAAAAATGTTTCAGCTAAAATTTTAAATATTTACTATTTAGTTAACATTAAAGTATGCAAATGAAATATTTCTTATGGAAATTAATATAAAAATATTACACTTCTCTCATTAGCTGCACGTTATATATTTGTATCAAAAGCCAATGTGGTTCAAATATAACATTTCAATTATTTAATTTGTGTTTACTGAAAGCCCAGGCACACTAAAATAATGTAAATTTACTTTTATGTTTTAAGTTCATTTCTTTTGAGAAAACGCTTAAATGTTTCATTGGATTTTGATTAATCAAGTTGTTGTTGTTTTTGATGACACTTGGCAAAAACAAGCCTGACCGTCCGACAAGCCCACCCGTCAAGAGACTAGGAGAATGAAGTCAGAGAGAGAGCGTCTTCCGTTTTTGAATAGAGCACACTCATACGAAGGTGGAAGTATGACTTTTGGCTATTAGATGGCAGCACCATCTGAATTATCCAATTTAAATATTGAAACCAGTGAAGACCCATAGTCTGACTCCAACCACCCACAGAATTATTAATTTGTAATAAGAACATGGAGGACATTGCGACCCGACATATTTTACTTGTACCAGTCTCCATTAGTGAACACGACGGATCTTCGGCTCAGCTGGAATTCGAACTCACCACCGTTTGGTAACGAGTAAGACGCCCTAACTAATCAGGCCGCGGTGGCTTAGCTAATTAGGCAAAATAATGGAAATAATATATATATATATATATATATATATATATATATATATATATATTATTGAATGGATTGATAAAATTCTATGTGAAAAGTCTATAGTATCCAAATGACAATTCAGTTCATAAAATAGAAAGAACTCATAAGCTAAGCATTTTTCTTTTCACAAAATGTGTTATATAAAGAAACTTATGTTTATATTTATGAAAGAAATATATAATGCACTCCTATTTAATGAATTCTTAGTAATAAACTGTCACAAAATGTCAGATTACTTTACGCAATGCAGAGGAAGTGAATAACAATATACGAATTCATTGTTAATAGTATTATGACAGCAATTGAAAAGCAAACTCTTTAGAAATGCATAATTTTTTTTGTTATTTGATAAAAGTATTTGCTTCATACCTTCTGTCATACTTTTAAGTATTTGTTATGGAATAAAGAATTGTGCTATTTTAATAAAATTGAATTTAGGAAATAAATTAAATTGAAAATTCAATATAAGATTTCACATTTAGTTAATACTTCAACATAGTTGTCGAAAGTGTTATTGAGACTGTACTGAAATATTAATATGTAATCCCTTATATCTTGTTAAAAATGCGGTAATCGATTTTTACTACACAATATCATTTACGTTTTATGGACTGCGAGCATTTTAAAATAAATATATTATAATTTTCATTCTATAATAGAGTATTTTGAAACATAGAGGATTTTATTCTGTTTCTTATAAATAAAGACATTTTTTAATATATTATTACAGCCTTTATTGTAAATGATTATCGCAATAATTTTTATGTATCATTCCAAATAATATTTAAACTTAAAAAAAGAGTCATCCCAAATAATAGTTAAACTTAACTAAGATGAAACTTAATAAAATTTAAAAATACTTAAAAAAGTATTTTAATAACTTTATTAAATTTCTGCAAACATTAAAATTATTGTCGAAAATATTACTGCCATGCTACTGATTTGTTAATATGTAATATATTACATTTGGTTAAACATGCGGTAATAGATTTTTATTACACACTATCATTTCATAATTATTTAACATACCATTTTTATATAAAGCAAGATCTTTTTTTAAATATTTATTATTAAGAAAACGAAACAGAAACAAATATTCTAAATTAAACTCATTTTAATGATTTATTTTCCAGTGTAAATAGCTTTTTTGATAAACATATTGGAGAAAATTATATGATGGATATTATGAACACTTAGCTTCATTTTATTTTTGAGTATAAAATATTTTATTTGGGCGATTAAAATGTTCTTGTGAGCCTGTGAGTTAACGAGAATATTTTATAATTAAAAGGTATAATTCTATTTCATAAATATTTATAATTTATGTATATAGTTTCTTTATTAAATGATATAAAATTATTACAATGAAATATATATTACAACTAAGTATTTCTAATATATGTCTTAGTTTAAATTACAAATATTATTTTCAATGAAATGTCACGCAAACAAAAAGAATGTTATTGGTTTCTAAGATAATAAGGACAAAAATATACAGTACTGTACTGTGCTGAATTTCAAATATACAAATCTAACTAGTTAAGTAACAACATGATTTTGAAGCACACCATAAAAAGTGACACCAACAATAAATAATATTAGTCAGAGGGGTCTCGCAATGTGAAAGAAACCATATATCCCATTCGTTAAGATGGTGGTCGGTCACATTCTTGGAAATGTGGGTATCACATGGTAATGAAATTAGACCCCTTAGTGTGTCTAGCAGTGTGCTTTTCCATCTTTGGAATCAATGTCAAAACGAATCTTCTTCACCCAAAAAAATATTCTAGTGCAATATCAAGTTACATCCCCTGCAGAACAACCTTTTATAGCTCTTTTGGAAAAAGGGAGTAAAGTATCCGCTTAGTATAATAAAGAATATTAACCATGTAAGTCTCTATCCAAGACGACTGCTTGTGTGCATGTCACTCTCACCGGATGACAAAGAAGAGAACACGTTTCCTCAACCAGATAGCGATGGTTTTCTATACTTTATACACACGAGTACATATTCACATGGAAGATGCTGATCTGAAGGTAGCTAATTATAAGATACCACCAATCCAACACTTTGGAAAGAAACAACTACCATGGTAGTAGAACAATGGTTTGCACAAGATATCACTTGGTGTTCACAATGGTCTGCTTGTGTTCCATGAAGAAGTGTAATAGGTGAGAGATATCACGATGATTCATAAGTCCACTCATATGCTGGAGCATTCATCAATGATAAAATTGAGAAAATTCTATATATATATATATATATATATATATATATATATATCCCTATCTACATATAATCTTATTTAAAGTTAGAAAAAAATTGGAGAAAAACACCAATTTCTGACTTAGATTTCTGTTCAATCGAACAATTTCTTAGCAATAGACCATAATATTCCTCAGTATATTTTTGTTAATATTCCCAAGTTATAATTGAATATCACTTTTTCCTTATTAATTCCTACAAAAAAAAAAAAAAAAAAAAAAAAAAAAAATTACGTTATAAACCTATACAGTGTATTAAATTTCACGCCTTGCTTCTGTTTTATTTTATTTTATTCAGTTTTGAATAAAATATCTTTTTATATGTTTTAACATTGCCATATAGGATTTTCAGAGTAAACCTTGATAAATGTGAATCAAACTAACTGTAACGTTTTATATAATAAATTGTATTTCCAAATGTCTAGACAGAAATATAGATTTAAACTTTTCAATATTTCAACAAAATATGAATGAATAATGTAAAATATAAATCTGGAAACTGAATTGTTTTTAGTAGTGAATAAATAAAATACATTTCAAAATATTTCTTTTTTTAATAATTTTCATATTTTTCATTGTTAAATTACAATAGTAAATTGAAATTTGGAAGCTATAATAATTATTATTATAGTAATATATCTATTCAAAGACATTAATTTAATTTAATATCATTTTAGACAGAAATACTCATATATAATATATTTATTTAGTAATAAATTATTTAAAACTACTAATATACAAAGTTCCCTTTATTAAAAGATGGAATTAATTTATCTCTTAACTTTCAAGGAATTTTATATGCATAAATATACACAATTTAGATATATATAAGCATGTTTGTTAAAATTACTTCTCACAAAGGTATTTATTTTTATTTTTCATAGTTAATATAGTTACTTTATTGTATTTTTTCTTAAGTAAAACTTTATAAATTTGGATTTTTAAAGATAAAAGTTGATTGTAAGCACAATAATAATCCTTATACTATCTTAGTTGTTCTGAGTATTATCATTGGGACAAGAAAATCAATCCTTTAAACATTTTTTTCAAATATACCATTTATAATTACAAAATCTAAATATTAACTTATACCTCTCAAATAAAAACTTTTATTGTTGTTTTATTTTGTGACCCCCATAACAC
>JAPDSC010055022.1:91493-109257 GCA_026290005.1 Latrodectus geometricus
CAAATAAAAACTTTTATTGTTGTTTTATTTTGTGACCCCCATAACACTTGAGAAACTAAATACATGTGATTAAGAACTGTTTTTTTTTTCGATTAAATGTATGCTAAATGGAATTATGTTGAATTCTATTGACTCTCTTAATTTCAACCACACAAACTCGTTCTTTCTATCAGTTCTTCAAAGCGCTTTTATTTTTGATATTCTTAATACGATAGAATTAAATTTATAAATTAAGCGTTACTATACATTAAAAACAATTTTAAGTTTTGCTTTTAAAGTATTTGCTTTTAGTTTAACTAAACCAAACGTATAATATTATATATTAATATTTTGTATATTTATAATATTAGAATTTAATGATACATAAGTATGTATTTAATTACTTTTACTTTTCAAATTTAATAATTATTTATTAACAGTAATTTAATAAAATATCATAAATATAATAATTTAGTTAACTCACATTATTCGTCAGATTACTTTTTCTTAATTACGCAAGCTCTACTTCATATTTTAAGAAATAGGAGCTCTTACAAGAGAACAAATTATGTGTTCAAAACATTTAGAGATTACCAGTAATCACATCAGCTTTATATAAGGACTAACTTAATGGATATATATTTCGAAATCACAATAAACTAAAAAAATAAATATGAATTAATAAATGAAATATAATTTTGAAAATTTAAAATTATTAAAGATAATTATATATTGATTCTGATATGAGAATACAATACTTTATTATTTAAACTAATATTAAAAAGCCAGAAAACTTTTTAATTTGCAGAATTTTCTGTTTTAGCGTATAATATTATCGAATGACAGCGTATATAAATGCATTAGGATATGGAAACTTTTTCAAGTATCATGGGTTTTACATAGTACAAATATAATTATACTTTAAAATATATACCGAATAATGAATGGATTTCAATAATTTATTCAATGACAATTTTCAAAAAATTATTCAATGGAAATTTCTAAATTGTGAACTGTGATTCAATAAGAAGTCGTATATTTCATATTTATGTGACAAAGTATTTTTATTCTGTTTGGGCGGTTTTAAAATTTATTCAAAAATTGCTTACTTGGTATTTAATTAAATATTAGTTCATTATTAAATTTAAAGATTTTATAAGAGATGTTTTAATTTGTGTAATATTCTTTTTCAATTGAATGCATAATATATTTTTAAAATTAAAATTGTATATCATGCAGTACGAATAAATGATGACTAATTAAAATATTTGTTACGTTATAATTGAAAAAAATATATTTGTGTTGAGTATTAATAATTGCTTGATTAGAAACAGTTCATTTATATTTTTTGTGTTTAATTAGTAATAATACAATAAATGAACATTTCTTTAGGAATTAGCTGCAATAAAACACTAAATATGTGATTAAATTTTTCCTTTTATCAAAGGAAGGTGAAGCTTCATATAATAAAATTCTTTATTTTATATGAATGTCATATTTTTAATATCTCTGAGTTTAATATGTTAATTTTAACATGTTTATCAAATCCATCAAACAAAAATTTGAAATAAAAATGGTGATTGTGAAAATTCAATAGTATATTAATATAAAAAATTACAATCATTTAATAAAAAAAGAAGATAAATTTTATACATTTTTTTTTAAAAAAATATTTAAAATAAAGTTTTCGTAAACATGCTTATAGTCATGTGAAATTTTATTTACTGAAGCTGAAAAAAACTTTATTTCACGTGTTCGCCTCAATAAAGCTAAATTTTCTTGCTCCCAATTTGAATTCCATTTCTTTATACTAGCTGTCAATACCAGGTCCTTATTCTAGACATCATTCAACAAAACATAATGCAGAACAACTAATGGTGCTATTCTGTAAAGAAAAATTTATTTTTCAGTCATAGTTCTATACATCTCTATTTATCACTAAAATAGCGCAGCACAATCTATTAAGTAAGATAAAATTCCTTTCTTTAATATATTTTTTAAAACAAATTCTAGGAAGATATGATTAAAAAGAGTGCTTGAGATTAATTAAAATGCTGGTGCTTTAAAAAAATTTTGCATAGAAAAGTTACAAAGCTACAGTTGTTATATTAATTGTGATTATTTTAATAAAGTACTCATTCATTATATATATTTATTTTTAATTAAGAATTTATATTTTTAAACTGAGATTATGAATTATTTATATTTTATAGGAAATGAAAATTAATTTTCTCTGATAAAAATTTAAGGAGATTATTTTAAGTAACTAGTTGAAGTTACTTTTATGATGAAAAATCTCAGTGCATTTCAATTTACAATTTAATCGCAATATATATTTTTAAAAATATAAGTAAAATAAACTAATTAGAAAATCTTAACTAATCTGATACATGCTTTTATAAGTTCAGGCAAAATAATTGTACCAAATATTAAGAAATAACAATTTTACATAATCATATCTATTTTTTTTCTAAATCCGAAAAAAACTAAATCCGAAATAGTTTTATTCTAAATTCTAAATCCGAAATAGTTTTATATAAATTAAAATTACATGGAATAAATTATTTCATTTAATGGGATTAAATTCTCTATTTAATCTATTATTTTTGTAACTGATCATGAAATATTATTTAAATACACTTCAGTCTCTACCTCAAATTGTATAGTGTTTTACTTCTGAAGTTTTAGACTCTAAAATATTCTTAAGAAAATCGTATTTAGTTTTAGTCATCACATTATATTAGAGTATAGCCTAAAGTTTAAGCAGGGGTTAAATGATTCGTTTTACTATTCTTATCTTTGTTATTGTTTTTGGATGGGTGATGAACATGATGAACTATTTTCATAGCTTTGTGAAATTTTAAAGTTGATTGTATATGTTTTTCGGTACTTACGTATTATTCTGTTCATATGTTTTATGTCATTGAATTTTGTAAGTTCTATATTATTTTCTTTAAATATGGAGGAAATGAAGACATTTTCTTATATCTTTATTTTAACAAATGGATAAAAACTATATTTGCAATTTATATGGTAATGAATTTTATGGTTGAAAAAATATATTTTTTATTAAATATGGTTGACGGGATGATATGTATAAGTACCGTTTTCTTCAATTTAAGATATAGCTTTGCGATAATCCTGGTAACTCTGTTTAACATTTCTTAGTTGTGTATTATATAATTCATTTATGAAGAAGGTGAATTGCTGTTGACTGTTGGCGAGTAATACTAGTTGTCAATATTTCTTTTTATGGTACAGAGGATTTATACTCCTTTTACTTTGATGATGATTATATATTTTTAGATTTTGTAGATTTTAATTTGCTACCCAGTTTCTACCTGTAGTCTATACGTAAAAATTATGGTAAAGTTTTTTTCCATAGTTTTTTCAAATTTTCCAATAATTACTGATTTTATGAGGCAATATTTAATTTTAACTTTCACAAGATCTTTAATTTTATGAAACTTCTACCAAATTGTACAATTTCTGTCTTTTAACTTGAAGAGCGCAGAAATTAGAAAGATGGAAATCACCTAACACTAAGACAGACGAAAACGGTTAAATCGGCACTTTATAGATTTTTATTCTCTCTTAATTAATTTAAATTTTAAATAAGAAAAGATTGAGGACAGCTATAAAATATGAAAATAAATGTTATATTGATATTTATTTCTATAAATTTTATTTATATTTTGATTAATCAAGCAGTACATTGAGCTTATCTGAATCTTCATGTTTTCACAAACTGATTTTCTACTTTCTACAAAACTTTCATACGATTTATTTTGCAACATATTTTAAACTTTCCATTTTACTACTTACTTTTATATATTATATCCTGTCAATCCAGAGATGTTGTAAATATGTTACTGGGAAAGATATAAATTGGAGAATACCAGCATTCACCAATGAATGTCAGCACATACCTAATACGTCTATGAAAAATTGAATAATTCATTGCATTCTTGTACGTTCGGATCTTTATTGGTGAATGTGATTAATTCCAAATATGTTCTTTTCGGAGGTCGAAAATAGGGATTTCTACTGAACATTTTGCAACATACTGTTGTATTTGTCATGATTAAGTGTTTGACTTTCTAAAACATAATGACCGAAGAAAATTTAAGCGTAACATTTAATCAAGGAGAAACGAATGTACAATATTATATTACCTATGTGGAATTTTTCAGTGTACTATATGAATAACACAACAGAATAGGCCATGAAGAAAGAACAAGTATCCTTAATAAGATGAAAGTTAAGAACAAAAATATTACATATGAAGTTTGTAATATTGCATTTAAATTTACGCACACAGTTTCAAATAAAACAAACACAGTGTAACGAAGAAAGATATTGTTGTGAAACAAATTGATAAATTTGTTTCACAACAATATAGATTGATTGTGTTCTAAGTTAAATTCAAGATGTCAAGATGATCTAATAGAACTGCTGTCAAACAGAGATGATGAATTTAAATTAATAATGGTGTATAAAAATAATTTAGTTAAGTTTGTCCAACTACGACTTGTAAAAACTATAAAATTTGTAAAATAGCGTATCAAAGTCTTACAATATTTTTTTACATTTGGTTATCCAGTAATATTATCAGAAAATTGTAGAGAACTTAGTAATCAAGTCACATCCGAAATATGCGCTAAGTGGAAATGTGTTAAGATAAGATCATGGAAATATTAAAGAAGTTCCTATACGCATAGTCAAACACAAGGCTCAGTTGAAAGGACCATTCAAGACATGAACCATATACTATCTTCATAGATAACCAAATAACGATACAAATAAATGGTCAGATGGTTTACAACTTGTCCAATTTTCCAAGAGCAATACAGATCTTGAAGAAATACGCAAAAGTCCTTATTAAGCCATATTTGTCATCAAAGGTATAGCTTCGTCTTTTTGCCTAGCGAAAACATCGCAAATATTAAAACTGAAGAACAAGAAATTTCGAATATTTTTGAAATTGAAGACTAATTAAAGAAACTGTAAATATACTTCTGAAAAAAATTGATTGACATATTTGGAAAAAAAATATTGCAGAGGACCCGCATTCTACCACGTCTTCTCATCAAGTTCAAGCAGAAAAAAAACGAGTTAATTTCTGTAAAAAATGCGGCTGCAAAAAGGGATCTTATACTGCAAGCGACAAAATGTTATAAATCTCACAAAAACAGTTTACTCTTGCTGAAAGTGGTGCTAATGTACTAATGTGTGTCATTAAAGTCTATAGTGTTCGCATAGATTGACAAAATGTGTTAGCGGTTGTTGTCAGAATAGAAGAGTCCGAATTTTATAAACAAATAAATATAATATTCTTCAAAACCTTCACACATGTAATCAGTTCTAATTTGCAACGAAAAATACTTTCCAAATATAATATTTCTTCTCAAAAAATGTCTCTGAGAGAAGCAGTTGCAACTAATTCTATAAGAATATGAATATTGTTAATGCAAGAGCAAGTGGTTCACAAATGAATGCAATTGTAAGAGCAAGAGAATCTTATGCAATTCAAATGTCATAATAGTTTAAATTGTTGCAATGAATATGATTTGAATAATTAAGTAAGATTTTTAGTGTTATTACTTTCTCTTCTCATTTAGAGTATACTAGTCACAAAGGCAGCAGAAAGTTACAATCCACTTGTGACGTTTAATTGTGACTGAAATTCGGAGAAGAAAATTTAAAACTCTCATATGTTCAACCTTCACCATTAATGCACAGTGAATGTTGACATTTGCCTGAGTAAGCTAGAAATAAAGAGTTTAGCAAATATTTCGGACATATACCAAGCGGCCATGTGAGTGTGCTCGCATTTACCAAATTTCTTTTTCCCACTATATATATATATATATATATATATATATATATATATATATATATATTATAATAGGCTAATGGTGAACCACAACAAAGAGAAAAATGCCATAAAAAAACATAAATTTCATAAAATTTTAAATCTTTTTAAAAAATTCGTTATATTTATAGATAAAATTTATTTTGTGTTTCATAATTTATAGAAATACTTGGAATTTTTTTGAAATTGTTTGAAATGTATGAAAGAAATTTTGAAGTGCTTTATTATTAATTAAAAGTACGCTAAACGAAGCATCATAAACAAATTTGAAATCATTAAAATGCTGTGAATATAATATATTTGAAATCATAAGATTTGAAGTTCCAATATAGATTTTAGGGGAAGTTCATGCTCAACATACAAATTGAATTTTCGAACCAAAAACATTAAATATTTGGTTACCAGATCGCCTCTCCTGTATATTTATACATGGTGTCATGTGTACCTGAATCTGCATTTTGTAGGATCTCAGTTGGATTTTTTTTAAGCTGTCATCAACGAATTAAATGTATATTTTGTCGAAAACATTTTTGCTATAAAGTGATATACGAAAAGTCGATTGAAATCAGCAACTGAAGCATTTTGTGTGATCCAAATAGTGACATATTGAAAGTAAACGTACAATTTTTTTTTCTTAAGAACTAAGAATAATAAAAATATCTATTTTTGTACCTCAAACCAACATGAACACCAATAAAAAATAAAATTTTATGCACTTGGAATAAAAAATCATAAATTAATTTTTTTTATAATACATTTCAATCAGTAAATTTATTTTAAATAATTTAATACTATTTAAACTGAACTTAAGGAATCTTTTTGAGTTCATTCTGTTTAAAAGCTCTTTATTAATAAAAAAACTAATAGTTAAGGAATATACAATTATTTGATATTAGTGAAATAAATAATAAGTAGTGTGTTCATTATATAGATAAATATTTTTAATTCAAATATAAATGGTATGACATTTAATCTTGTACAGTGTAAAGGAATTTAAATGATATATTTTTTATTCTCAAGCAAAAATTTTAGACTTACAATAATTAAGTACTTTCTTATCTTTAAACATGATTGCATAAAGTTATGGGAAATATTTCCTGATAATATAAGCAATACGTGTTTAGTATATTTCAAGCAAGTTTTCCCATAAAATAAAGGAATTAGGTATTTTCAATATTTAAAGGCATGCTCACTCCAATGTATCTCTCTCAAGAACTTCTTAAATCAATGATGCAAAATTTTAGTTCCTTAAGACATTAAATTTATTTAATCATTGGTTTCCTTGCAGAATTTGCTGTGTAATTTTAAACATGCATTAAAGTACAAATTGCATAAATAAAATTAAATTTAGAATTTAAAATTGCAATAGATTATTTAATCTTCAAAAGCATATTTCCATGAATTTTACTTAATTTTAAAAGCCAATTGATTAGCAAAATTTTAAAATTTATATCTTTATTTGTGAAATTCATGTTTCATTATTAAATCTACATTATTTAATCAGCTATAAATAATAAACTTTTTTTTAATTGGAATTTGATTTAATTAAAAAACTGAACACAAAGCAGATATATTTAATTTTTTTAAAAATTTAATTGGAAAAAGTTGAAAAGCAAGTTTTTTTTTTCAATAAAATAAATATTTAAATTTGAAATAGAAATGAATGTTAATACTTAGTGCAAAATTTTAGACATAATTTTTAAAAAATGACTAAAATATTTTCATGAATGTATCACGGATATGTTTTTACTTTTACACAATGTCACTGAATGGAATGTTATTTAAAAGTTTTAGCTAACACCTCTTTGATACTAATTTACGTATTATAAATAGCGTATTTGTATTAATACTAACTACAAGATTAATTTTGCGTTTATTTGTGTGGGAAATCTAGATGAATGAAAACTTCTGGAAAATTTTTAAATTTCAAGCATTTTATTGCTATATCTGAAACATAAAATTGCTTTAATATTTGCATTTTTATTCTAAAATGATTTTATTTAGTAACCGTTTTAAACAAAAAAATGCTGAGGATAAAATTATTGAGGAGATAATAAATATAAGTTTAAAATAAGTGATGAGCTTGCTTTTTTTGATAAATTTCATCTTTTATGACATATATTATAGTTATACTTGTTAAATAATGCATGAGAAATTGAGACTTTTTAAAGTGTGAGATTGTGGTAATAAGAGAAAGAGAATACTTCGATCTTGCTAATGACACAAATTTATCTTTTTATTTTAAAAAAAGCTGATTTATTTAACAAGATTATAATATAAAATTCTTGAAAGAATACTAAAACTCTTTGAGAATATGAAATATGATAATGTTTGAATTTATTAATAAAATATACAGTCGATAGTTAAAATTGATTCCCTTAAAGAGGAATAATTACTTACAAACGCAGTAGTTTCATAGCTGTATTTAAATCATTCTTAGATCTTTATTTTGGTTTCGACTTACGTTTTATTAAGGATTGTCACCAATAGAAGTTTTAAAATGTTATCTGCTATAAATGAAAAAAACAGTTTGATACATTTTCAATAGGTAGAGCAGTTATTTTAAAGTCACCCGCTTTAGTGCGAACTTTTACTACACTCAATCTTTTGTCCTTTCCACGATATACCTCTAAAATCCAAGTATTCAAAGGTAAACAATCTTCCTTGATTAATACCATTTGACTTATTAAATCATTTTTGTAACCATCCATTTGAATCTATCTCGATGTTATCGGTATTCCAATTAAAAATTAACCTGATGTTAAAACGTCACGTTTATCAGAATCACCACTAAAGGAACAAATTGATAGATTGTTTTAAATTCCTTCTATTTGAATGAATAATTATAGATTCAATTTCTTCATAATTTAAATATAAATTATCAATAACTCTTTTGGGATTATTTTTGACTGATTTCTCGCAAGCCTTTGATAGACTTCCAAAATGAAGTGACTTGGGAGGAATAAAAGAACAATCTATATCTTCAGAGGTAAAATAATTGGCCAAATTTTCATCAGGAAAATTTATTAGTTTGAAGAACTTTTTAACTTGAGAATTCAATCCAACAAAATTAGTGGCATTGTTGGTAAAAATTTTAGAACATTTGCCATGAATTGATTATTAAAAGTTGCTAGGTATGAGATCCTAAGCATTGAAATGTTTATCCAGTAGTTTGACAATATCAGAATAAATATATTCATATTTTGCTATAGAATGACTGATTGTAGTTGCTAGGAGAAATGAATTATAGCAGCTTGAACTAACTCCTAAACTGATTCGATTGAAGCAGCATATTATTATATAGGAATTTTTGACAATATCCAGTCTATCATTGTTCAACAGAAATCGTACAGCATCTTTGTGCACATCAGCGAGGCCAATTTGTAGGGAGCTTATTTCACATCCGAACAAACGGCTATTTTATTAAGTCTAAACTCAATGAGTACATCTAAAAGATTTGGATTCATATTGGTTCCTGGCAACAATCATTCAAGAACAATTAATTGCGTTGTTAATTTCCTGCATCGAGCATAATTCTCAAAGAACTTGTCAAACTTTCTTTTTTCTTCACAGTCATATGTTGCAAATAGTAGACAGGTCTGTCTAAGTTCTTTTTTTATCCACTTCAGATTTAATTATTTCTGTTATTCCCTGATCCAAATAATCACGAATAATTTCTCTATATCATTTATGTAATTCAGGTTCATGACTGGACATATTCCATAAATTTCTAAACCGTTGTTTTGCTGGGGAATATTTATCTGCAAGTACATAATACGAATTCCTAAAAGGAAGTTCTACAAAATAAAGATAGTTTTTAAATTGAATTCTTTCATTAAAAATTTACATAGCTTTATCATGTTTATTTGAATGTGGATAATTTTTTTATTTCAAATACCTCAAATAAAAAAAGTCTTAAATTATCCTCAAAAAAAAATCTTCTTTGTAAAAAAAAAAAAAAAAAATAGTATCTTTGTTGAGATTTTTGCAATTCTTTCAGTTTATAGCAAGCTATCCACCCTAATTTTGATTTTCTAAATGTCAGTTTATTTATTTTGTAAATATTTTGTTTTAAAATCTTCAAAAAGTATGTCTACAATAATTAACGCATAAACTTCATTAGCCTCATAAAATGATTTATCAGCTAAATTTAAATCTTGATGAACTTCAATGTATGAAACATCTAATGTAATATAAGGAGTAAGTCTCGTAATATTATCAACAATTAAAATTTCTATCGATTCATAAAAACTACTATCTTTAATCAAAATAAAAAGCATTCAATTTCAAAGTAATACTTTGTCGCGATTCGCTTAAACCGGAAACAGATGTTTTTATTTTTTCTTTCTTTATTGCTGGAAGCAATATCAGAAATATTTTTTTCAATACGCATATATTCAAGGCAAAACCCAAAATAGCTCTTATTTTCATTCTCTTAGAATCGGCTCATTTAACGTACACTTCAGCTGTTGAAAACAGAAAACTTTAACTTTTTTCTTTCGAAACACTCAAAACAGAAACATTAATAAGGAGAATGGTGTCACGTGACTAATTGATTTATTACACTCTGAAGGGTGGGGCAACCTATTCCTTTGTGTAGTCTTAGTGACGCCAACTTTTTACATAGCATTTTAAAATGCTTCAGACAGCAAACACACTTGCATTTTAAAATGCATTGGTTATTTTGTTTGATTTTCCTTTCGACAGATTTTGCCACGTTTATGCTTACGAATTAATTTCATTCTTTCTTCTACGTTAAAGTTCAACGGAAAATAAGATATATATCTTCCCTACGGACAAAGCAGATTTTTTTATTTTATTTTCGTTTTCACTAGTAAAAAGAGATTTTGATTTAAAGGGCTGAAAATATTTATCTATATTAAATTTAGAAGTCACATTTCTGCTAATAGATAACAAGACTTATTTTCGTTGCTCTAAGAATTTAATGAATTCTTCAAATGAGTTAAAGTGTGCGCGTCTTTAGATTTATGTGGCAATTCAAAACACTTTCTTGATTCTTTAAACTTTTTAATTAGAATATTAATGAGAAAAACATCAGATGAATTACTTCTACCGTAATTTAACATTTTTAAAGTGCGTAAATTTTTTTCAACACATTTAATCATGTTCTTAATTGCTTCTCATATTTTTAGCAATTTCTAATTGATTTTTATCAAAACTTAAAATTGTTTGACAATGAGTATCAACAACTAAAGGCTGGTTATCATATTTAGTTACTAAGGAATCATACAGAGAATCAAAACTATCAAATTTACTAATTAATTGATTAGCATCAAGTGACAAACATGATATCAAATAATGCAAATTTTGAGGTGAATTTAATTGATTGTTATTAGTAATTAAATTATGAATAATATTTTAAATGATCTGGTCTCTTCATATCTACCAGAAAATTCTGGCAAAACTAACAGTGGAATTTCTTTTCTTTCTTTCAAAATCTCTCTTGATTTGTTATTAATATTTTCAGAAAAAGGTAAGTTCGATAATTCTTAAGAATCTAATAAAGTCTGAATTCTTACCTCTAAATTTTCTGGGCGATTTTCACATTGGGTTACATCATTTTCCAGAATGATCAAATCTGAATGTCAAAACATGACGCATCGTAAGTTCAGATTCAAACTAAGTTCAATCAGAAAATGAACGTTCTAACATACCAAGCCACCATGGTCTCTCATTTAAAAATAGTAATTTAAGATAAAGCAAACTATATGGTAAAATTAAGAATACTAAAAGATTACAAATATTTTTTATAAATAGGAAAGTATGTTTCTGTGCCATTATAAGATTATTATGTGTAAGTGTGTGATTGTTTTATATTTTATTTAGTTTTAATACGTTATATTTGTTTAATCACATAACAAAAAATATTTGAAGCCTTTATATATATATATATATATATATATATATATATATATATATATATATCTTTGGAAAGGCATTATAAAAATATTTAGAAATAATTTTTCTTAATACTTCTATAACATGAAGTTTAGCCTAAATCCTTCTATAGAATAAATTAATTAATAGCTTCTTAACTTTTTATGCTATTATTCACAACAAAACTTATTTTAATTTATAAGTTCTTGCTTAAGAAGATGGCAGTAATTTTTATAATTTTAGGCTACGTTTTACTGCATAAAACATTCAAAATCATTTATAATAGTAATGATTATTTACATAGTTAAAATTTAATTATTTCCTCATTATATTTTGCATTTAAATAGAAATTATCACAAGCGTTTCACCTTTTGCATACTATCAATAGAAAATAGTGGTAAAATAATTTATCACTTAATTAAACAATTAAGATATACGTTCTTTAATGTGAAACTCCTTATCACAGACATTTACACATATTAAGTATTACATTTGAACTCATGCTTTAATTACATTATGAAAACACAAATATAACTTAGTTATTATATTCCTCCTTATAATCTCCTTGAAATGAGACATGAATACAAGTATTATACAGTGTAATATTAGAGCGTCAAAGAATGTAAGCAACAGTCAAAGTAAAAATTTTTATTATAAACAGTATTTAAATACTAAAGGAATGATGACTCGTGTGTCATATACATTTCCAACAAAAGACTTATTTTCTAATTACCCATGAGCCAATTGCTTTACTTTGTATAAAATGCTGAATTGTTACTTCTCTTCATAAAGTAATCGTTACTGCTACTTAAAATTATTAATATTTATTAAACTAATTGCAAAGATTCAAATAATAATTGAAATGTTACTGTTAGTATAATTATCTGCAATTTTAAAATTAAAAATAAAAATACTTTTTTTAATTTTATAATGTGGCTTTTAAGCAATAATTTTAATTGAACCTGCAAAGTAAGTACTTTACTTTAAAAGGATTGCAGTAATAAAAAAATATTAAAATTTTTTAAATGTTTCGCATAAAACTGAAGAAAATTTTTCTAATAGTTAATACAGGATATAAATATTAATGGTAATAGACTTTAACAAATAAAATAAAGATAATATACAATTAGATAATTTTTACAAAACGTTTGAAACAAATATAGGAGAATGAGTAATTATAATTGCAAAATTGATGAATGTTAATTCAAATTAAGTTCCATGTATTAAGTTGTAGCTAAATTAATAGTTTTTTTCTGTAAGAACCGTGCTAAAGATACAAATTGCTCACATTTTCATATATAAAGTTTCACATATATGTATACATGTTTCACATATATGTAACAATATGGAATTAATTTAATGTTATTTTAATATGCTTTAGTAATGTCATTTAATTTATTTCCTATAATTTCTCTTTCTAGTAATGCGAAAATTGTATGAAGAATAATATAAACAAACATTCTAGATTGAACTCTTAAATGTAAGTGCTGTTTTAATGAAATATTATTATTAGCTGTTATTTGACGAGAGTAAAATAAAAAGTTTAATTCGGTTTGAAATTAATTTTTACTAATATTTTTACATGGATGTACGAAAAATATAAGTTGATATATTACTAAAACTAAAATTTTGTTATTCAAAAATAAAGTGAGAACGTAGCAGAATAATTAATATATTTTATGCTACTTAACAAATTCAAAATGTCATTAAGTTTCAATTCTTTAAAATTACCTTTACACATTTAATAAATTTGAATATGAACAACTTTATTTAATGATATTTAAATGAATACGTGTTTTCTGAAATCTGATTTAAAAAAAAATTCAGACCATAAGGAAAATATTAACAAATATGTATTAAATAAAACACTTAAAAAATATAGTATTTCAAACACAATACTTAGCAATCAAAGAAAATTGTACCTTCAAATGGCAAAAAGGTATATTGAACAGATAATAACACGAAGTAAATAAAATCTAATTAGAAGCCCATGATTTGTAAAAACAAATATGTAAATTTGGTGTATACGCACTGTTGTACTGCATTAAAAAATGTATCGATAACTGAGTATCTTTTCATAGAGTAAAAAAAAAAAAAAAAAAAAAAAAAAAAAAAAATTGATAAAATTAACGAAGTATTGCTTAGACTAAGGTGACACAAAAATTATGTGATTACAAAACTAATGGTAGATTTAATATAAAAAGAAATAAATAAATAAACTCTGGGTAATTTGTTAGAATAATCCTGAGTTATGTTTTCCAAGAAATTATCATTCATTCTTTACCAAACTTCAAAACACTACGACATATGCTATGCTTAAAATAAAAGAATAATTTATATTAATTTTCGAAAGAACAGAAATGAAAAATGGAATTTTAAGTTAATGCAATTTTTAAAACTGAAATATTTTCCATCCGATAATTATTAATAAGATATTATTATCATAAATAAATAAAAACAATTAGTTTTGGAACAGTGGTAATACGTTATGTGATAAATGTCATTTTATAAAATTATAATTTTCCGAAAAAATTAGCGATAGCTTAAATCATGGTTTAAAATGTTGATATCTTTAAAAGTATAACTCGTACACTTATTAGAAAATTGTGAAGAGAACCACAAATCTACCGAACATTTATTGTGCATTCCTTTTACAACAACAAGTCGTTTTTCTTTCCATTTGGGTGAGGTAGTATGAGTAAGTGATACTCGCAAATGGGAGGAAAGCATTGGTAAATGTATTCGTGTCCTTGAATATGCCAGTAGTCCGTATGTTGTCAGTGATTTCAAAAGAGAATGTCGAAAAGAATTGCATTGTAAACTGATTTTTTGGTGACATCAGCAGTTCAAGGAGCTGATGTCCTTCAAAATATTCGGAAGCAATTCAATTATTATACGGACGAGTCTGGTGTCAGCAACGCGATACATAGTGATAATTTGTAAAAGGTGTATAAATTTTAAATAAATTTCGTGATCTGAGATTAATTTAAGCTAAGCTAAAAATTATTTAAATAATTTAATCAATCTTTCTTTTCAGTTAAATAGCAAAAATTTACTTTCAAATATTCATTTAGGAAATAATTATGGAAATACAAGTAACAAATTTAAATAGATGGATATGTACTATAATTCATCTATGTATTATTACAAGATGAAAAGTTTTTCTAGACAATATTTAGTTGAAGTAAGTTAATCTTTAAATTTTTTCGAATTTTGATAGTAGTAGGAAACTGCAAAAATTTGAAAATGTACAACTGGAATTTATATTAGCATAAATATAAAATTGATTTTGTGAAAATCTCATATGTCAAATTGTTTTTTTTCAAAATGCTAAAAAAATATTATAAATTTTTTAAAAAGAATATATTTCATTAAAATAATTATGTTTGTTTATTTTTTATTCTAATGTCATATTTTAAATGGGAGTGCTAACACTTAAATTTTAAAGTAAGAAAACAAGTCAAAATATTTTTTTATTTAATTTTTTATTAAAAGTGATGAATAAATAAAAATATGAGACAAAATGTCAAAAATAGGAAATAAATAAATCTTATCTAATTCTCCAAATAAAAGTTTAATACCATTTTAACTAAATTCACATTTTAAGTTTTAAGCCTGCTTCGTATAAATGAGCAACTTAAATATGAGTTTTATTAAATAAAAATAAATTTTTCAATTGTGTATGAACATGTGTGTAATTATGAAATTTGAACATTTATATTTACAATTCATTAAATATTAATTGATAGCTCTTTTTTGTTGTCATACAATGAATTTATATGTTTTTGAAAGTGTTAAATATAAATCTTGAATATTATTATATCATTAAAAATAACTAAATATGTCAGAAATTTAATCAAAATATTTTTAAGTAATCGTGGTTGCAGTATTGACAGATGCATCGTTTTTATTACTGAAATATTTAGATTCCCCCAAAGACATGTGGAGGCTATGAATTGCAAATGGATATTTAAAATAGATTTTGGCTGCAATGTCATCCAAGTGAAATGATATATCCAAGTGCAAGTAGACAGTTCTTTGATTTTTTCTGTTTTAAACTTATTTCTAAATTATAATAACCCGTCTTTTTGGGATTGCAATGGTATCTTTATTAAGCATATTGCTGCCTATGATGCATATTCTGGTCGCTGCAAGAGAATTCTATAGCCTATATTGCTGGAATATGAAATAAATCTAATGTCTTGTAATTAAATAATACATACTTCGTGTGATAAATATTTTATTATGAAATTAAATGTGGAAGCATCGCAAATCTCATTTTGAAAATGTATTGCTATTTTTGGTTGAGTTCTTTCATAAAACTGAATTTCTGAATTGTTTCTTAATTATAAAAATACAAATTTGTTGTAAACCTGATAGCTTAGAGATTTGATGTAATTTAAAAATAAGTGTTTTATTATAATCCTAATTACATTATTTAGTGTAATTCATGGAACATTATTCGATTTTAAACATTTGGAATTTAAATCTAAATGTACTTTTTTAAGTCAAAAATATAAAGAAATCAGATATTTATAGTTTTCTTATTATATCTTATTATATCATTTGAAATATACTTCTAATCATTAAATGATTATTTAAAGATTTATTTTCTTCTAATCTTTAAATGTAAGGTGAGTTCATTGAATAAAGATTTTTCTCCAACCATTCCCCAATCCCAACAATTCACGACCAATCCATTGTCCTTGTAAATGATAAACATGATTTTTTCTCTGACTGATACTAAGGGTTCATAGACTTTTCTATTATAACAGCGTCTTATGAACAATTTTACTCAGAAATTATCAGGGGAAAAGTAAAAACATGCTCTTCTCTTAATTACGAGCATTGGTATCATTGGTCGACGAGAAAAAGGAAGAACGTGATTTTCACAACAGCACGAACTCCATTGAACAATATGCTTTAAACCAAGTTCTTATTGCTTATTTGCGTGGAAAAATAAATTACATCCTCATCGAGCTACCAAATAAGATATAATAGTTTTGCGTGTATCATGCAGTTTACTGACAAATTATTATTATTTCGTATATATTTTTTAGATTTTTTTTATAAATAAATAGACAATTTTTTATTGTAGGTCACACTTTATTTTAAATAAATGAAAATACTACTTCACTTGATGTAACACATAATTCATTTCTGTTACCAATGTTTATCAGATTAAAATAAAAGTTAATTTTTAAAAAAACAACTTATTTGGCATAAAGTTTTACAATGTTTGTTTAGTGCGATTCAGTTTTTTCGTGCTTTATTGTAATTAAATAAAAATATTTTAAAATCATGTCTGATTTTTACTTATGTATTTATTTTAATTTCTAATTTTGTTAACTAAATTGACCAAATAGTATATTTGTTTCATGGTTAAAAAAAGGAAATAATTATAGCTATTGAAGTTGCTAAAGAAATATGTATTATATATGAATATTGAGTGTGACAGAAAGTGTATGCTTCTCATATTTTACTAATTTTTTTTATATTTAACCCAATTCATTACAATAATTGCACTTAATATGAGTATATTATAATAAGAAGTATATCTTAACTAGATGTAATGAGGTTACATAATAAAACAACTCTGTATTTAATTTAAAATTCTAATAGTCCATTATGATTGTTAAAGATATAAATTATTTATGTAAATATAAAAGAGTTTTCATAGTTATGATTACACGATTTTCATCACATTAAAAAAATCATTTCATCATGATTGTTTGTGACCATTACATTATATCATTATTTATATTATCATGTAAAATTAATGAAAATTATAAGTAGATTAATATATTTAATTGTTGTATTTAAAGAATTTAAATTGGAATTTATTTTTAATTAAATTAGATAGTAATAAAGTATTTTTCTTTGGTTTTTTACAATTTTAATTTCTTCCAATAATTGCTATATTCCAATTTTAAATGCAGATTAATTTAAAAATATAATGTATTTAACTTTTGTTTAAAATGAATTTTCAAAGAAATATATTTATTAAAGGGT
>JAPDSC010055022.1:109267-121767 GCA_026290005.1 Latrodectus geometricus
ACTTTTGTTTAAAATGAATTTTCAAAGAAATATATTTATTAAAGGGTTGTAATTTTTTTTTAAATATTATAATATTTTCACTACTAGCAAAAAAATTAGTGTGTTTTTAATGCACAAAACATGATGGAACAAATTCATTTTCTTTGTAAGATTGACATGTGCAGGTGTTGGTAATGGTTAATTTACTATACATAAAATTAAATCCAACTTATTTAAGGAAATATATCTTGAAAGATTTAACAAAACATAAAAAATGCAATAAAAGTGTTAATTATAGTAAACTTTTCTATAATTGTTCTCTAAATAATACATAAATGAAATATAAATATAAATGAATACTGACAAAACATCATACATTAATTCAAATAATATATAATAATATTATATAATCATCGTTATTGCATTTTTAGAAAAATTAATATCAAATCTAAGCATTTAATTGTAAAATTTAATTCAGAATCAATGTTTTATTATTTATTATTTTTTCAAAGATAATTCAATGATCTTTAAAATTTTCGGATCTTTTAGATATTTATTTTGGAGTAAGGCTATACGTTTTAGTAAATATTAGAACAAATGTAAAGAAATAAAATAAAATTTTATTCATCATATTGTAGTATTCCAGATTCTATGTATTTATCTCTGAATTATTTATGTTACTCCGCATCAAATATTATATTACAATAAGAAATCTTATTTCCAAAATATATTTATTACCTTAAGAATCTTCAGTGTAATATATTACGTAATTATTTCGATATGAGATTTTCAATTTCCTATATGTCAGCTGAATAATTCATTATAAAAATATATAGATAAAAATAAAAATAGTAGAAATATTTAGTTATTTGCTTAAACCTGTTTTAAAAATGTTTGAAATTATATAAACAAATAAAAAAAATTAAGCTTAAGCTTCAAATGTATATTAACTTCAATAGAAGAGAAAGAAAAAATATGTTTTGCAATAGCTAACTACAAGGTACACATTTTCTAAAACAAATATCATTATTTTTTTATTATATTTTAAAAGAATCCGAATTCAATACAATCCCATGTATCTTTTTTCTACAATGGATATTTAATTACTTACATTTTTATAATGAATTATATTATCATTATTAAAGGCTAATTTGGTTTACTAAAGCAATTGATGGGATGTTCATTCCTTTATAATTCGTTGCATTTGAATTATAATATTGTAACAATGGTTTTTTGTTTAGCAAATATGCAAAATTGCTTCAAACTAGAGTTCAAATCAAACAATGATGATTAAAAAAATGCAATTACCATACATAATTTTAGCAAAATAATTTTAGTTTTTAATTTATTATTGCAACTATTTTAGTTTTTAATTAAATATGTTTTATTGAAGAACATTACTTTTGACTTAGTAAGACATTATGATAAATGTTTATCAATAGAATAGAAAATAAGTGCATAACCCAAAAAAATTTTTAAAATAGTATTCATAAAAGTGTTTTCATAAATATTTTTTTTTAGCCTTCGAAGTAATGATCACCTTTTCCTGTAAAACTCAAAGGCTTTGGAATCAAAGAAGTCCGCCAGTGATTGCCGCAAGTTTGCTTCATTAGTGAAGGATTTTTCACGAAAGGGATTGCCCAGGGAATGAAAGAGGTTATAATGTGAGGGTGCAATTTCAGGTGAGTGAGAAGGATGGCACAAATTCCTCCAACTAGTCGCTAAACCACCAGTGTGACATGCGTCTTCGCGTTATCAGCCGAAAACAGTACACACTTCCGACTAACTATTGCTGGCTCCTTCTGTTGCAATGCATGTTGCACACATTCCAGTTGCTCAAGTACAAGTCCGCTGTGACGATTGGCCCGTTAGTAGCTGTTCAGATTGAACCAATTGATAACTAGTTCACTAGAAGCAAAACATAATCTCGCGTAGGGGAATAGATGGTCTTCCGCTGCGAGGGGAAGCATCCTGGGGGAGGTGTGATATCATTCACAGCACTATCCTCAAATGCTTGATGCAGCAGATGAAAACAATTCAAAGTCATAAAGCAAACAATAATAAACACATTCCTTAAACATGCCATTTTATTTTTGCCACTGTACGTTTAAAGACGGCTGTGGTGGCTTGGTTGGTTAGGGAGTCGTTTTTGTTACCATAAGGAGGTGAGTTCGAATCCCGGCTATGCCGAAGATCCGTTGTGTTCACTAATGGAGACTGGGGCACGTAAAATATGTCGGGTCGCAATGTCCTCCATGTTCCTATTACAAATTAATACCTCTGGGGGTGGTTGGAACCAGGGTTTATGTCTTCACTGGTTTCAATCTCTAAATTGGAAGACTCAGATGGTGCTGCCATCTATGAGCCACAAAAGTCGTACTTCCACCTTCGTTTGAGGGTGCTCTATTCAAAAACGGAAGACGCTCTCTATCTGACTTAATTCGCCTAGTCTCTGAAGGGCGGGCTTGGCGTTGCCTAGTGTCATCAGAAACAACAACAACGTTTGAAGAATGTGAAAAGTAGACTTGCTTTTATAATGACTGATAATTCTACTCTTGGTTTGCCAGTATTTCAACCACATTATACACTAATTTATCTATTTAATTACTCTTCATTCAATGGCGAAAAGAAAACTGCAAAACTTTCTTGTTTACCTTATATTTCATAATGTATTCTTTTGGGATAATTTTTGATATAAATGTTCTTAAAAATAATAAATATCTATTCAAATTTCTTTGATTTTTTTATGAGTTAGTTATAATTTATTTTATAAGAATATCTTTCAAAAATAAATTTCAAATAGTTATGCAAAATATTATGTGGAAATTAATATTTTGAAAAAATATCTAAAATATGAATTAAAAACTCTTTTATATTATGTACAAATAAAATATCATGATAGCATACTCGTTAACAATTTTGTTTATTCGTTTGTTAATCTTCTCATTTTTTACTCTGAACATTCAATATAAATGATAAAATAAAGCAATTAATTTGAACTGGCATTTCCAATAAATTTTTAAATTTATCAAATTTAGCTTTTTTATTTATTACAGTTGTAGAAATAAATATAATTAATAAATAATATTTGAATAAATTAGTACTTTCACAAAAACTCACAATGATTATTTTAGAAATATTTTTTGATTATATATATATATATATATATATATATATATATATATATATATATATATATATATATATATTATATTATATTTTGAAAAGTTAAAAAAGTGACAAACACATGTAATAATTTTTATGATAGCAAATATCAAAAATATATATTAAATTATATGCTTGTCATTTATAGAACATAAATAGCTTATGAATATGTAATTTTATCTTCTGATTAAGATTTCATAAGCTTATATACCTTATATTTAAAAGTTAGTTATCTATGAAAACATTTATTACTATTATTCTTAACTCGTTATTTGTCAAATTAAATTGTTGATTTTATAAAGATTTAAATTTTCTGTAATCTGTGAAATAAATGCTTTAGAAATATTTAAAGTTCCTAAAGAAGAAAGTGTGTAAATATGTGGATGTTACTTTTGTAAGTCCCTTCTAAATATTATTTAAATTTATTTAAGAATTATTTATTTTTACAAAAAATTATATATAAAAATTAAATTTAAATTAATTTATATTTTCAAACATTATTTTTAAAATTTTTGTAATTGAAAAATTTACTTTTAATAATATTATTAAACTATTTGTTAAGTATTTGTATTATTTTATGGTGCATAATTCTTCATGTACGCTTAAAATATGAAGTTTACACATAAAGTGGAATACATTAATTTCCTCGATCCTAAAGACATGATTTTCCTTCAAACCATTTCTCTCATGAGAGTTCAGTGAAGTTAATGATGCAAAATTCTAAATCGACATGTCCCAAATTTGCTTCTACATTAGCTCACTTGCAAGACTTACCTCTGTGTATTGTATTAAAATTTGAAGTATGCATCAAAGTATGGGTTGCATAAATAAATATGCGTTTAATGTTTAATCTCTATTTACTTATATGAAAGTCTTGGAAGTCTTGGAAGAGTTTATTTCACTTGTTTATAGAGTCCTTTATTCATTTGCTTATAAATTTATTATGAATTTATTTATTTATAATATGATTTAACAAATGGAAATTAAATATATTTTTACTGATTGATTTATATTTATAAATTTAAACTATTACATTAATTTATGATATTGTTCAATATTTATATAATCATGTTTTACAGCGTAAACAAAGTACCATTTTTGCATTTTCTATGAGGAAATGTACCTTTAAACCAAATATTGAACCAATCATAAAAACAAATTAATTAAATAGTTATACTAACTGAAATTAATTAAATTTTCAAATGAGTTAAAATATAATTTTTACTCGGTTAAAATAATTTATATAATTTTTATATATTTTTCAAATCGGCAAAAATAATTTATATGTTTTTTATTTCTTCTGGAATTTCGAATTTGTACCATTTAGTGAAACACTACAAATCATCATTTGTGATAAGGATATAGTATTTATTCTAATGAGAAAATTTTTAAAATATTTTAATTAAATATTTTACTGACAGATCCAATTTAAAAATGTATATATATAGTAATAGTAGTTTATGTAACATTAAATAATTTTATACATCCTCTTCTTGTCAAGAATTCAATAAAAAAAATAAAATATTAAAAGATCCATCTTTATCATTAGAATTTAGTATACATTTTTATCGGTCCTTTATACTTACTTTTTGTAAGATATTAATGTAAAAGTTATTACATCTTGTCGATTATCATTGCGTCATGTCGACTGACGAAGAATTTTATAAATATTATAATTTACATCAAGTTATTTTTTTTTAAAATACTATCTGGTTATTACAATAATCAACAAACCAATTGAATTAAAATTCAGCACATTAAGATAAAGTTTCATTCAAAGTTTCCTTTTAGAAATCATACATGACTATAAGATTTTTGACAAGAGTTCTCAATGAAGGTATGAGCATAATCATAGATCATCATACGAGCATCTTCGTTATTCATGATTGGACTATTTAAACACATAATAAGCTAAATGCTTAATTGAATATTCCTGTGTATCTGCGATTGATTTGGATTGCTTGTAGTTCATTTCTTGAAAAAAGAGACAGTTAGATCGAAACTTACATTTAATTTACTATTCAAATTACTTGTGATAAACATTTTTTTAAAGAAAATTGTTAATTTAAATTTAGTTTTCTGCTTCAAACAAGTTTAAACAGCATTTTCATAAAAAAGCTGGACTGTCCTTAATTAGTTGGAGTTGGTTTCACCATGTGATCATGATACATGGAAATGCTTCCCTTCAATTGCTGTTAAAAAAAGGTCGAGCGTGTCAATTCTTTGCTTTTGACGTGTGTTTAAAATAGATGTCACTTCTAGGAAAACATGCAATATCCGTAGTCAATATACTTTTATGGCTAAGAGAAATATTGCTACAACAGTTGAAGAAGGAAAATTCAGTGTTTCTAAAATTATTAACCAGCAAAGAATTATAGGTTAGTGTCTCCAGACTGAAGCACACATCGAACTAACAGACAAATTTCTTTCACGAAATATAAAAATGCATTCAAGCAAAATCAGTGCAGGTTTTCGAAGATCATTCAATTAAATAAATTTATGTCTAATTGCAAGTGTAGATAAGTTAAAATAAGTTTCTATACATATGAGAAATTGTATACAATATTTATTTTTCAAACAAGTATATTTAAGTATATTTCGAACTTTTTTTAAGGAATATATTTAAAGGGATTAATTGTGTGGTTAAATTACTTTAGTAATAAACATATTGTATGTTGATAGTTTTCTAATATTTTTAATGATAAAAAGTAACGACTGATAGATTTTTAGTATAATTTTACATCAACAACATAATGGATAAATTTATGAAAACAATCCTTGAAATTAAATTTAAAAATAAAAATTAACTTCTCAGATATAAAATATATTCTACACAATTCCATTACAAAATTGGATACTTATATAAAATAACAGTTTGATTAGTTTAATGAATATGTTTTCATCTATTATACCTCATTAAGTTTATATTTTCAAAATGATTAAAATATTCAATTCTTTATTAATTTCCATAAAAAAAAATATTTTATTATTTCCTTAATGTCTAAGAAACACACGTCCGAATAACATTAATGACAAAAATAAACCATAAATAAATCAAAGTTATTGTTAAATAAATCTAAGCTATTCTCAAATTATATAATACACGAAATAATATGTATTTGTCTCTAATAAATGTTTAATATGTAATATAAAGGTACTTTTCATTAACCACAGTATTCCTATACACAAATCCTAAATTGCATTACTTTATGCAATTTTAATAACTTACTCATTAATCCAATATAATTTAGGCTAAACATAATTACATGATTACATTACCTAATTACAAGAGTTATAGAATTGAATAAGCACTATAACATGTTAAATAACATTATTTATTGAACGGAATTCTGGATGTAATTACACCGCAACAATGTTGATAAAATCAACTGATGTTCAAAATGGCCACAATTTCAACGATGATTACAATATTGTAATAGATCTATTAACAAATAGATCTGTTACAATATAAGAGATATGAAGTTTATAATTGTACTTTATCACAAGAAATTAATTTTTGTGAATGAAATCAGAATTCAAGTGCAAATTGTTAATCAAATATTATGGTATGTGAAATATTATGCAATAACTGTGCGCACGCATATATATATGTGTGTGTGTGTGTGTGTGTGTGCGTAACCTCCTGGCAACTCTTTTTTTATGAAAGATAAATTTTATTTTGCATTGCCTGTCTTTTGTGAAAACTATCAACTTTAACAATAATTTCATATTGTGGCCATTTTTTTATTTTTGCATTTTAACTGATTTTATTTATTTTTAGTCTATTTTTAAATTTAGCACCAACATTTCTCCACATAATTTAATTCCTTTTCAAGTATATCATTATTTCCTAATAAAAGAAAAAAAAACTGTATAAAATGTCATTAATACAATGCAGGGTGGAATACAAAATTTTAATGTCTACATTAATAAAAGTTATATTTGAAAATGATTTCTCAATCTCATGACAATCATAGTTTATTTATTGTACATAAAAAAGAATAAAAATCATTTACAATTTGTAATATAATAAGAAAATTTTAATATTCCTTTATCATTGAAATGTAAAAACCACCTGCTTTTACTTATTCATCAACTTTTCAGTTTTACGCTATACACTGGAAAACAAATGAATCAATAACGAAAGATTTATTTTCTTAAAATCGCGTTCATTTCAAACATTTTATCTCTCATGAGAATCCGTTAAAATTAATAATGCATAGAGATACTACCGAAAATCACTGAACTGATAACCGATTATTTAATGATTTCATGTGTGAGCAGTACTAAGTTTTAAACTTAAAAATTTACTTTGCGTTAGAACAGAATTTTCGGAAGGCACGTAAAATCCTGATGGTTTAATTTTATATTCAAGGATGTTTGTTTTCAAGTACTTAAGTTGGCATAACTATTTGGCTGGTACAACTTTAAACTTGTCTCTTAAGAATATTTACGAACACTGAACATATTTAATTGGCAGAATTCTTAATTTAAAACTGACTCCAAATATATTTTAGTGGATTTAAGATAAAAATAATTATACATACCAAAGTATTCACTTTAGTTAAAAGGAATTTGTGATTTTATTACTTTTTATAAAGTAGTCGTCACCTGATTTTACTTTGGTATTACATTTCCCGAGCAACATTTTGTTGTTTATTTAAGAACTAAAAATATTAAGGCATAAAATATTAAGGTATAAAATACTTAAGGAAGAAATTACTAATAAAAATGTATTATTATATTATTAATTAGTATTTTGTATACTCTACTTAGAATATATTAAGTCCTAATGAGTTAGATATCCCTTTAGTGTAAAGAGGGAGTTAATTTTCTTTTTTTGTATATTTTTCATTTGAACAATTACTTAAATAACTTTCATTAATTAATAGTAATGGTTATTTTCATCGTTTGCTGGATAAAAAAAAAACAATAAAATAATTGATAGAATAACAAAAATCTACATTTAATAATCGAACTCAAAAATTCGTCTTAAATACTATAAATTTCTATCTTTCCATTGTTATTTTTTTCAATGATTGAAAAATCTTAAAAAACATTTATAAGCATTTTTGTAAATTTAGAAAATTGTATTGGACATATATTATTTCGAATAAAATTCATTTTGTATTTCATAAACTTAAATAACAATCAACCTAAAAATATATGCATCGAATAGGAGACATATTTTTAATAATTGTAAAAAATAAAGTATGATTATTATTATTTTTGACGTGAGAGAACGGTTGATTAACTGAGAAAATATTGTAAAACTTTAAGTATTCTAAAATATAAATACATATTTTCCAGAAATGTTTTTATCTAAAATTCCGCTGTTACTGTCTAGAATTTTCTAAATTATAAAACAAATTGTGTAGTAAAGTTTATTTTATAATCAACAACTAGAATTGTCTTTCTAGAAAGATATAATTCATTACATAAAAAATTTACATTTATTATATATCATATGATTATTAATGAACATATCAGTTAAATGTAAACATATAACTGATAAGTTTTGGGCTAACTTCATTAACTTAAATACAAATATAATTCAAATTAATAGCAGAACTAAGTCTTGAACTTCCAATGAAATAATATTAAAAACTCAATAGTTACTTATCAGTAATATTTTTAATTTGGTGCTCTTTATTTTAATGTATATGTTAGTGATGTAGATAATTTACACGCAGACTTTATTCAACGGTGGTGGTTCTCAATAATATTATTTGCAATAGCTACAGAAAAGTCTTTCAATTGTATTTTATCACATGAAAATTATTGTGTATAAATTTTTTTCTATTTTACCATTGTATTAGTTTGGGGAAAAAGTAACCCATTATTTTTTCGTAGACGTATGTAGTGATCGATATCTCGTGATGTATCTATCAAACAATTTCAGATTTATGCTCGTTGGAAAGGTGACATTTGACACTAAAATATCCTCTTGCGGTTTTTTGTTTGATTCATTCAGTTACGAGTACAAGGTTTTAAAAATGGAAGACAACAAACAGAAAATTCGATACATTTTTGTTTTTCTCTTGTAACGGAGAAAAAGATTGCCGGGTGGCTAAAATTGTGAAGGGTTTTTCTCGTCCTATATAAGACTGTAAGAATCAGTTACGTACAATTTTTGTTTCGACGATTCCGTTCGGGTACGTTTGATGTTAGAGATGCACCTTGCATGTGGATACAGCATCGTCGAAAATGTCTATAAAATATCAAAACTGATCGAAGTTGACCGCAAGTCAGCAGTCGTAAAGTGCAAGACCTAAAAATCTACATGAAAACTGTTTTTAACCTTTTTACAAAGCGAATCCAAAAGAAGTTACATAAAGTTCACGTGAAAATAATGGATCTTTTTCTCCAACCTAATATATATCACATAATTTTAAAGATAGTTTTCTTGATTTTTATGATGTTTCAAATTTAATGCCAATGATTTATTTGATAAAATTCTATATGCATACAAAATATATTGTGATATATTTTTAAACATATATTTTGCATAATTTGTTTGTTATAAGAACAAGTATTATATTTCCTGTATTGAAAACACGTAGATTAATATCATGTTCATTCAAACTAATTATTAATTTACTAAACTATTAAATAATACTTACACATTTGATTTTAATGCATAAGATTATTCATATTATAAAATAGAGTTATTGTCATAATATTCTAGTTATAATTACTAGAAGTTCAAGATGCTGAAGTTGAAAATTGGAGAGTGTCTAAAATTATGTGGTATAGCTCCCCCTATCTTGGAAACACCCATGACGTCATCAACAAGGAAGTCAGTCCCTCTCCAGCAACCATAGGAATGAGACATATATGAATATGACTCTTATGCTAACCCTTTTTCCTTTATGTTTAGTTTTCATTTTGTTTTATTTGTAGTATATAGATCTGTGTTGTACTCAAGTTGTATATTAAATGGTAATAAATTACTTTTGAGCTATTTCAGGAATTATTTCTTTTTCCTATTCAACCAGATAAATGCTACAGTGGTTGATTTTCATATATCAGGTCTACCGATTTTTTTTTTCGTTTCGGAATAAAACAAATTATATTTTGTTCTTATCATCAACAAAATTTGTAGAGTAATATTTTATTCTTACTATGGCAGTGTGAGATAATATGTATATCATATTTTAAAAAATGTTCATTTTTTTATGTAAAACTGAAGTAGAGCTTCTTTGATATCTTCTTAATTTTTGAATTGTTTGTTTTTCAAAAAAAGTAGTAAAGACAGAAGCAAAGAACAGTAAGTATGTGGTAAGTCCTGAAATTTGTTGAATGTGGCCGAATTTCCTAGCTCAGTTCTGCAATTTTCTAATAAACACATTTTTTTGGCCTCCTTCTTGGATCATAACCTGATTCCTTTTCTGGACTGCTGTCATTAAATTATCCACTATCTGACAATACTTCTCCAAAATCAGCATTTTGTTGAGTCTTAAAATCTCATAATGTATTGTATTGTATACCTTGAATGTTCTTCCAAATAAACTCTCTCCACTTAAGTCTTTCCACCTCTAACACAAATTTGATTCTTTTATTCACAATCAAATTTGGTTTGGAAGTTTGAGGTCTAGATTTTCTGGGCTCACAATATGGCTTTCGTGTGATGCTGTTTTCGTAAGCAATAAACTTTTCATACCCACTTATCATCCAGATCAAACATTTTAGTAATATTTCAATTTGTATTAGATTGAGTTAATTTTCTGCGTCTGTATGTATAGATTAAGTGATGCAAATAGAGACCCAAACATTCTTGAAATAAACATATGCTTCACTGTCGAAGTATGTTGCCATAGAAATTAACTGAATTGGAAGACATAATATTTTTAACTTTCGAAAGAAAAAATTATTCTTAACATATTTTAAAGCAGTTCTTGTTTTCAATTCGCATATATAACTTTATGAAATGATTAAACCAGAAAATTTGTTTGGTAATATCACTAATCTATCTGAAGAATGATATTCTTTGGAAACATCAGGTTTATTGTGGATCTCTTCTCTTTTTTTAAAGATAAATGTGTTCATTAAGATTATAATAAACTTTTTTGTCACCGCCTTAAATTTCCGATATTAATTGTGATTTCTTCTCAGTGATCTTTTTTATGTTGCATTTTTTATGTAAAATACAAAATATTTAATAGATTATTTATCCATTTTAATCCAGGTTATCTAATATGTAATTTGAAATTGTGTAATTGCTATTTACATTTTGTTTATGATTTTATCTTGTTAACAATCAATGCCCCGAAATAGAAGCAAACATAGATTTTGGGATTTTCACTGGTTTTTACATTGATGTATAATTCTACAGTATACTTTTTTTTATCATTATTCTTGTTTATCCAGCTTTGAGTGGATCATTGTGAAATTAAAATACCTTACGAAAAAGAATGATAAGTCACACTATTTTTATTAAGTTTCATAAATTAACGTTTCATTTAAAATACAAGACTTCTTGATTTAAGAGTAAAAGATATTTGAAATCCACTTTCTTTAAAAATTTTAGTTATAATTTATCTTTGAAACCAACTTTTTAACAAAAAATAAGCTGTAAATGTTATCATATGTATAATTTAAACCCAGCTGTATTTTTTTCATTTGGAAAATTTATTTTTAAATTTAAAAAAAATAAAGGATTTTTATACTTAAATAGAGTAAATATTTTGAAATAATCAATTATCAGTTCGTAGAGAGCAATTTATTTTACATTTCTGAAAATGTAAGAATAATGTAGTCATTTTTATACACTTTCTGAAAATGTAAGAATAAGTCAAGTGTCATATAGTTGAAAAATTAATATTTAAAGCAATAAATTAAAATTTAAACCCTTGTTATAAAAATTACAAAAAAACGAACTATTTAAAATTATTAGTTTATTTGATACTAAGAAATAATGAGAAAAATAAATATATCATGAATAAAATAGTTATTGAAATCATCAATTCAAGTATTAATCTAGAGACAGAATATTTTCATATCAACTTATTATATGCCAAAACAATTTATCTTTAAAATTATGAATTGCTAAAGTAAGAAATTTATGATTTAAATTTTTGATTTAAGTTCATATAACATTTCATTTTGTTCTTGTTTAATAACAGATAATCTTCTTAATAATAGCTTTAAAATAGAAGGCCTAACGAAAGATTTATTCTATGAATTAAAATTAAAACATATAGATATTGGATTCTATGAAAAAAGAATGTTCATAACTATCGTCATAATCAATATAAGTATAAGGTATGCTTACACAAAAATTAGTTGAAAAATATGTATTTTTATACCATGTTATATTAAAAAATAATATAAAAACTTGAATGTAATATTATTTC
>JAPDSC010055023.1:0-10395 GCA_026290005.1 Latrodectus geometricus
TTAGCCTGTGATGAGACATTTATAAACTCATGATCTTCCAATACATGTTCAATGGTAGGTTTCAGATTTGAAATTAGTTACTACTGAACAACGGAAGAATGGTGTTTTTTTTTTTTTCCGTTCCCTGCATGCATGTGCGTTTTTTTAGAAACTTTACAAGTTTTCTTGTTTCCGACACGTGAATTCAATTCATTATTCTAAAAAAAATGTTCTCTTAATGGTAAGATACCTGATTATAGTTAAATTTTCCCCAGCAGAGCACAGATGCAAAGCTATTCGTTTCACATTATCTAAAGTACCGAAATAACCTCTAAACATCTTATAAATATACTTAAGTTTCTTTTTTGCAACAACAAGCAATTACAATGACAGCAATTGTCGAAAATGGAAGATCGTTACAATATTATTCCGAGAAAGTTTATTTTTCTGTGAAGTGATTTGTAAGCTGATTTAAAATATAAAATTTATATGGTTTTTTTTTTGTCCTAAAATTTAAGTTAAATTGGTCAATAAATGAGTTTTTATTTAATATATTATTAGAATAATATTTATTTTCGTGATGACAGCAAATGATGACATAAATACTTATTGAAATAATTGTCAGAATTTTTTCAAAGATTTTTTTATTTGCTTTAAATATTTTAATTGGCACTTTAGTGTCTTATATCGAAAAATGAAAGCTGCATCCAAAACTGCTCTCAAATTTTATATATTTAACTAAAATTGCAATTTAAAATTTTTTGGAACGATTGCAGGCAAAGAAATAGTAGAAGTTACCAAGGATGAGTCCAATCAGTTTTCCAAACTCTTAGTTTTCATTGGAATGCTTTCTGATAAAAATGTGTAAGCAAAAAAATTATTAATTTTAATTGTTCAAAAAGTTCAAAATATTTTGCACCAAGAAATAAGGCTTGAATAAAGTCTGGAACAATTCAAAATTATTTTTTTCATGTAGAATTCGGGATTTTTCTTATCCGCTTTACATTAAATTCCTTATCTGTAGCGTGTTGGAGAAACGTATATAAAATTTTCATTGTAATTGGCAAAAACAATATTATTTTAAATACCAGAAAATTAATTAAATATCATTCTACTTTTTTAAAAAAAAAGATATGAATGAAGAAAAGAATGGGAAACTACTGACGAACATTTATTTTTTTTAATTCTAGCATTCCCGGATTTAAGGAGTATAAATCCATACAATTCGTTTTTAACATAAATGTCTTGAATTAATCACAACACTGAAAAAGTGTGTGTGTGATTATCGTTTTATAAACTCTTTTACAGTCATTTCAAATTAGCGTGAATTTTAAATTTGGAAATAAAGTATAGGCTTTTTTTAAAATTAACTTTAAACAGAATCCTGTTAAATAATTAACGCAATATTGCATGCATTGATTTTCAGTTCAACTTGACAAACTATGCAGTTACCATTTACAACTAAATTTGAGATATATATTTTACAGGAAACTATTGTTAGACGATGATAGTATAGTTACATGATCATAAACAAATTTTATATTCTGATTTAGTTATGGTCTAAAAAACAATTATTAAATTTATATAAAAATTTGAAAAAAAATGAAGATGCAAAACTTTCATTAGAGTTAATGCTACATGGTATAATGAAATAAATAAAAATCCAAATAATAACTTCACTTCAAATTGAAAATTCAGTTGAAATTCTAGGAGTTCTACAGTTCAATATATACTAAAACTGTACACGCATTAAGAAATGGCTTATCAAACAACGTATCAAAATGTTGTTTCTAAACACGAAATGAGTATTACATTGGCTGAAAACAATTAAAATGTGTTGAAGAATGCTCAAAAATCTCCTTTAATTATAAAATTATTAAATGTCACTTTCCCGACTTTTTCATTCCATGTCCCAATACACTTTCCTGTTGGCAGCGAAGGTGCATGACGACTTTCTCAAAAATTAGAAAAAGTAGTAAATAATAATTTAAAATAATGTGGGTATATATATATAATCCTCATTCATTCACGAAGACAGCTAAGTTCCAGGTAAAACCATTTTAATTAATCGTTGTTTAAGCAACTTTACAATTAGTTTAAAACAAAATTGACTATGGTTTGCATCAATTACAAATGTTGTGAATGAAATTTGGAAAAGAAACATTGCGTATGTGTTAAGGTAGATGGACACATCTTGATGTAAATTTTGTTCCGTCTATTTCAATCTGGCACAAAAGCAGAATTTTCATATAAATCTTTTGACTACTACGTGTTTTGCTCTATTAGTTTCACTCAAAACACTGTTTCTCATCATGGAATGAGACTTTCCGTTTACATCAACTAATATAAAAGCAAATCGAGTTCAAAGCTTGAAAATTCTCTTTTGTCACAAAATTATTAAATGTTAAACCATTCATTTCTTTCTTGTCTACGTCAAATTGGAATACTTTGAACAAATACGTTGCAATGAGCAAAAACAATACTTCTTCAAAAAGCGAAAAGAAGCAATCATTACGAAATTATTTTTTAGGAAAAAATGTGCCTCATGGGAATGAAGAAAGAGGTATATCGATCAGAATGTTGTGAACATTTTTTCACTACTGCTAGCAATTATACAAAGAAGATAATTTTATACAAAAGGTAAAGAAACCCTTAGAGAAGAAGTTATAAAAGGTTTGCTTTCTTTCTTGAAGCGAAAAGAATTCTGAAATTTAATGTGTGTGGGGTATCTTTAAATTAATAGCATCGTGAGATAAGCAAGTTTATAGGTGGTTCAACTGCATGTTTTTTAAGGTTTATGTTAGTTACAAAATCAGTAATAATTTTGGATTGTAAAATATTTTGCATGTTATGTAAGTCAGAGACCCACATCATCGTACAAGTTTCATTTCATTAAAATGCAGTTGTTTTTAATGACAAGCAGTATAAGGATTTTATTAATATATATATTCGCAAATACTTTGGAATGAATACTATCCATTGGATATAAATAACATTTAAACTGTTCTCTTTTTCCATTCCTATTTAATGTGGAAAAGGATACAAATTCAAATTCAGAGATTAATTGAAAATAAATATGCACTTATATTTGATAAGAATCAATTACCTGAATTGTATAAATTTTCACAACAAGGTATTAAGAAATTTCTTCACTTTCTTCTTTTAAGGAATTAAACTTTTCAAATATGAAACAAATAAAAAATATAAAAACTAAACCCAATGGATTAAAATTTTCAATTCTTTTTCATTCATATTAGAGTAAGGATACTAAGTTAAAAAATTTTAATTGGACTAAACTATATTTAGTGGTTTATGTAGAATGAATTTGTAATCTTTAATCAATATTTCAGTAAAATTTTCGTTCTCTTTTTGTTACAATGTTACAAGAAATTGATGAGTAAAAAATTACTACCAAGTTTAAAGCCTGAAATATTAAAACAAAAATCATTGTATATATATAATTTACTTCTATACTTTTAAATACATACATATATACATATATATTTTCACAAAAATATATATTACATACATATATATTCATAAACAATATGTATTACATATATATTTTTATATGTATAAATTAATTATTCAATGATTTCTGTTTTAATATTTCAGGCTTTAAATTTGGTAACAATTGTTTAACTATCAATTTTCTTTCTAAATCGAGTCCTTAACTATATATGTAATAGTTAATACAAAACACTATAATTTAAGAAAAAATACAGCTTGAACATTATTTAGATTGTTTTTGTTTTGACAGTAATTTTCTAGTGATATATATAAAATAATTTCTAAGCCTATTCTATTAAAATTGAAGCTGATGTAAATAATTGTTGATGAGTATTTAATTTCTTGTTCATAAAATTTCTCGATAAAATATTGCAAGAAAACAGGAATTAATGTTTATTATATTTTAATGAAGCTCAGTGAAAATAAGTAATGTTTTAATTTAACATTTTAAGTAATATTAATTCCTAATGAATAGAAAATGCCTTATATTTGCTGAGATGGAAAGAAAACTGCTACAAAATACTTGGAAAAATATAGAATTTACCAGTATTTGTTAAGAAGTCAATTCTAATTTTATGAGAAACATTTTTTGCCTTGTACCAAAACAACTGATTATATATTTGAAGAATTTTAATTATTCTTAATAGAACTGTAATTAGTTAACGAATACTTTCTATGTGAAACACTTTTCATGATCTTAAAAAGGCTGTACTACAAGGAACTAACAAATACCCAAGGAGTACTACAAGGAGCTAACCCAGGGTGTGGTGTGTTTACTTGTGTTGCATGAATACATGGCAGATTTTTTCCTTCATGAAAAATGAAAGATTCCATGAGGATTCCTTCGTAAAGCATTCCTTTCAAATTTTCATTTCTATATTATATATGGGTTTTTCATTTTAGATTTTCTCTGTTTCAATCCAATTTATAATATGTAAAAGCCTTTTTGACGATAATATTTAAGGAGAGAATATTTCAAGGAAATTCTATACTGTAAAAGTTTGTAAATTGTTATAATATTTAATTATTTTTATAAAAAAATTCCACACATGAACATTTTACTTTATTAATAATTAAATAGGAAATATATATTTATGCATCTAAAAGTTTTATGGCAAAATATTAAGACAACGAACGGTCACATATTTTTCGTTGCTGTATTTCACAGTCTCAGAATTGTAGACCCTACAGTTATAAATAAGTAATTTATAAAACAATCAATTGGTCTCAAAGAAATTTTGTTTGATCAAGAAAAAACTCTTTGGTCTTAGAGAAATTTTAACATATTTAAACGGTTGCTGGTAATTCCTGATATTTCAGAATAAAATGGGGTTATACAATTTTACAATATAATCTTTTATACAAACAGAGTAATACATTGAGAAACATACGATACGAACATAGTTTTTTTTACAGCTAGAATAATCTTACATTTTCTGACTGAAGTTGTGGAGAGATATGCATCAAAAATGGGTAACGCTTATGTAATTTTTGTTGCAAATTCTGTGTAGATATTTTATAATAAGTATATCAAAAGCTTGTTATGAAATATTTAAATTTCAAATGGATCTAAAAATATTCTTTTATCAGAAAGAGATTCTTAAGAAGATTCTTTATAGCTTCCAGAAATATTTGTCGTTTTTTCCCACGAAACCATTTTTTTCAATAATATTTATTCTTCCCATTCTAAATTTCAAAAAAAGCTTTTTTATAAAAAATAGAAAAAAACTTCTTTAAGGTCTCGGGAAAAAAGAAAGACATCCAATATTCAAAAAGATAATTTCCTGCAGTTTTTGGATTCAATGTGAAATAAATTATTTTTAATGCTTCTATAAAATATATTAACAAAATGAACTGATATTCTTGTAATGAAGTCAAACAACTCATTGTTATGGAAACGGTGGTCCTTATTGATCATCGCCATTAAAATTCATGCATGGGGGAAGTGTTTTCAGAGGGAAGCTTTACCGCGAGTTGTGAAATAACTCACACTTTGTATTTTCCACTGAAGCGGGGAAGCATTCTTGTAGATACTACATGTGATAAATAAAAAATCAAATTCATTTTCAATATTTCATAGGAAATGATGGAAAAAAATTCCACTTGAAGATAGAGGAAATAAATATCGCCTTTTATTTGGAAAAAATGTTTTCTTTGCAAGGTACAGAAAGATTGCATACTAGGGAAATGTGCTTTCATTTCACTTTTCTTTGAACTGTCAAAAAAATTATATACTTATTGAATGCTAATAGGAATGTTTTCAAACAAATCTGTACTTAGCTTTTAACTTTAAAAGTATTGGAGGGAAACAATTTAAAACAAAATGATGTATTTTTACTATTTTCGAAGTATAAAATATTTTACAAGTCAAAAATGATTAAATACTTTTTAATAAAATATCGAAATTGATATGAGGAAAATTAATTTAATCTATATTTATGTTTTGTTTTATAAATATTTTTGAGACATTAAAATTTCAGTATTTCTGCTTATTCATCACTGACGACCACAGAAGACCACAAGCTGCAAGAAGCTTTCTAGTAAAATACTAGTAAAATGTCTCTAAGAATTTATTAATTTAAAGTGAATAGACTTCATTAGTAACATACTCAGTTCAGAAAAGTTTTTAAGTGCAAACATAAATGAACATTTACATTAAATGTAGTCTTTCACTTGAATGGATCTGAATATAAATAACGCGGTTTCAGCAATAATTTTAATTGCCTGATATGAAATATCTACTTTTTACAGAAAAATTCTCAAAAAACCTAATTATTTCCAGTAACATTTTTGAAAACAAGGTAAATAATCATTCATTAAATGAATGATTTTTTAATATTTTTAGAAACATCGATTGATTTATGTAAAGCATAAAATTTAATTTTTTTCCGTCCAAATGAAATACATTTTCTCTTTAAAAAATGTTTTTAATAGTTGATATATTTTAAATGTTGAAAGAACCTGAAGAATAATTTTAACATAAATATTTTTAAAACCTTTTCTATACTAGAAACTTACAATAAGATTATGTATTCACAAACTTTATCATCTATATTAAGCACTTTTGCGAATCATTATGATTTATCAAAACATAATTAAAAGTGGATTAATTGAAGCCTTGTCAATTGAAATTTAACACTTCTTGTTATTTGCAGAGTAAGGCATGTTACTAGAACAGCTTGCATTACTAAGACAAATGTTTGGGGAAATAACTACAGTAAAAGTCATTATAGAATCGAGGTCTCACTTCCCCCCCCAATCCATATGTAATATTTTTATCCAATGACTTCCTGAACTTAGGAAAACTTTAGTCGTATTTTCAGTAAGTGATTAGTTTTGATTTTTATATTTCCTTCCTTAAATTATTTTTTAACATATCAGCTCAGTCTAAAATCAACACATGTTTAAATTACTCTATGATTATTTTGAATTCAAGAGAATAACAATTTTGCAGTTTTTTATATTAAAAAAAAATCTCACTGGTTTTTGAGCCCTGAAAGTCTGACAACATCCTAAATCTATTTCTACATTTAATGTAGAAATATAGGTTTAGGATGTTCAAGATTGGATGTTAAGATTGGTGATATTACTCTAACTTTGCAGTCTTATCGAAAGAATAAAGATCTTATTTTATGTGGGTTATTTTTTTCCTTTACGTAATTAATCTTCTAATGATCATAATTGAATCTAGTATCCAGAGAAAACAAAACAATGAATCCGAAATACACATTTCAAAAGAAAGTACATAAGAAATGTGAAGTGACTCAGACATATAATTTAAAAATTATATTTTTTTCAGTGGAATTCCCTAAATTATAAAATGTTAATATTTTAAAATTACTAAAAAGCTAAATTCATTAAAAAGTATAAAAAACGAAACGAATTTTATGCATCAAAATTAAGTGAATCGTTTTCTGAGATAACAACACGAGGATGTTCTACATATTTGAGTTCCATTTTCTTCTCAAAATAAAGGATGAGACATCTTCTGCTATATTTATGACTTTAATCCACGCTGGAATTCTATGATTGAAACTTTTATTGCAAAATCAGCAAAAAATCTATTTCTCAAGATTTTATATCCAATAAAAAGAAAATAATATTTACATAAGCAAACAAATTTTCTAATTCCTTACTTTTGAATAATGAAAATTTAATCAAAAATGCAAAAAAAAAAAAATTAAATAAGCTTGTCATTTTCCTGATAGAAAATAGTATATTAATTCTTATCTATTAATAAATATCCCTTAAAAATAGATAAATTAATTAAAAGATGAAAAATCAATACGTAATAGATTTTAGAAACCTTTCAGTTGCTCCAAACTGAACATCCTGTTTGTAAACATAAACACATTTTCATTTAATAAAAATTATGCGTCTTAAAATACTTATTTATACACTTTAATTTGATTAAAAGCTCTAAAATTTCATTTTTATACCTTTTTAGTCTTAGTAACGTGTCCAAATTCTGGATTGAGATTCAGTTTTGAATTTCTCGTCGCTTAAAAAAAATCCCTCTAAGAGATTTATTTAAATGAAGACAGAATTAACACATTGAATCATAGATGCAAATGATTCCCACGATTAATACTAACATTTAACTAAACGAAGATACATAAAATATACAATATTATCAAATAGATTAAAAACAATTATTAATTAGACTGGAGTACAAATAATGTTTTTCTGGAAGAAACAGTTCTTCGTCTGGAAGTGAAATTTCTACAAATGCAGTGATTATGTAATCTTAAAATAATATACAGTGCAAAGTGGATAGGTAGGTTATAATGATCGATTTTGGAGTTTATAATAACACCTTATGATTCACATTGATAAAAAAAGAATTTTTACATATTGATTCAGTTAATGGAGATATTTGAAGTAATTTAAAAGCAAGGACCAAAGCAGAAGACTGCCAAAACTTAACTTATCCCCAACTGCAGATGTATCCTTCCATTTGGAGGATATTGCGATCACGATCTTTTTACGTGCTGCTGCCACCTTTAGTGAACACGAAGATCTTCAGTTAAGGGGGGATAAAATTGATAAGAATTGTGAAAATAGATAGGAATCAGCAACAACAGGATTCAAAGCGGTCAAAAGTACATTCTCAGTTAACAAAATGTTTATGTCAATTTAGCAAATTTGGATTATTAAGACTCAAATTTCTCTTCCGTTACTCGATAAATCTTATTAATATGGACATTAAAAAATAAAATTTTGAAGACTTCAAAGATTTACAATGCATAATAATTATTTTTGGTAAAAATTAAAAATAATATTTTATATTCCCACAATTTAATTTAATATATCATTGCGTTTTTCTTTGTATCATGGTAAAAATAAAATTTTTATTGATTTCTTCTAGTGAAGAGAAATGTAAGAACATTCTGAAATATATTTTACTATTTCTTATGTATTTTTGTGCTGTTTTAATTTCTTGAACTTTTTCATAGAAGAAATTCTATGCGTTACTGCATAGAAGGAAATTTTATAAAATGAGTTTATAGCACTAGCAATCTACATTTCGGTGTTTACTCTGACATGACACTTCTTTCAAAACTTGACACAGTTTTTATTGAGCAATTGAAAGTTGCGACACAACAGGAAGTAAAATTTTAACATTTATTAAAAATAAATGATAAGAGGACATATTAAGGACTTCAAAAACAAATAATTTATTATTCAAATAAACATTAAAAGAAAAAATATTTTACAGATATTTAACAAAAAGGCAAAATCTTGACTTCAATTTGAGTTGCGATATTTTTACACAAGAATTGGAATAATTTTTGTGTTTCTCTAAAAATTCATTTTATATTTTGCTTTCAAATAAAAAGGTAGCTTATTACAACATTTTATTTAAATACAATTGAAATAAAAATAGTATATTTTTCACTCTAAATATACTAATAAATTAGCCATTTCAAAAAATACACGAAATGTTTCAAATTTTATTTCTTTGAGGTAAAATTTAAAGACAATTTCTAAAGTGTTTCCGGGCTGCTTATTCATGCTGACATCTCTTAGTATATAGTCTGAGTATATTTCGGAATTTAAAAAACATTTCATACTTTAAAGTGATAAATATACAATTAGCAGTAAGACATATTTTAAAAAAATCGTTCTGTTTGTACTATTTCTAAACCAAGAAGTTAGTTGATCTAATCCATTTTTTGTTTTATTCTGAAATAAATTGTAAAAAAACGAATCTAAGATATCTTATTGCAGTGAATAGCGGAATTCTTTAGAGCACTTGTGAAAATATGAAGCGAATCTACGTACTATATTGAATGTAAATAATTTTTTAATTTAGAATGCGAAATAAAAACATGTTTTTTAAGGTAACACAAATTTTACAGTATTTGAAATTGAATTCTGAAAAGCTCTTACTTTATGTATTGTAAGATGAAATAGTGAATTCGTGTATTAAATAATAATTTTTACGTCTATAATTTCTAGAAGTAAAAGTAAAAACTTGTATTCATCTAAAGACAGTGGTAGGTTATTCAGGTACTAAAAATTAAAAACATTGTCTTGATAATCAAATTTCACATTAAAAGAGAATATAGAGAGCGAATTTAAAAATAATATAAAATATTACAAATTTACTTAAATAATCCAAACACAAATTTTGGAAAAGATTAGCCATTCATTCAGCTCAAAAACAACTAAAGGGGGACATAGTCATTGGCTTTCGGTATTTATACTAGCAATATATTTTATAAATTTTGCATTTATATGGCAATAGTTATTTGATATTTTATGTTTACTTGTATTATTTATGTGCTGCTTATTTGTTGTTTTCAATGTTATATTGGATAGTTATATGGTTTTAGGATGTGTTGGCATTATTTTAAAGACCACATTAGATATTAGAAATCCTACCTGAAAGACAGGTAAAAT
>JAPDSC010055034.1:0-15354 GCA_026290005.1 Latrodectus geometricus
ACGTGTGATGAACCATACTCAATAATTCATATTTTAATTTCATGTAAAGATTTTAACAAAGAACGTCTACATTTTTTTAAAACTGATTTTATCACTTTATTTGATTTGTTGGGGGAACCCCCCCACAGAAACCTGTTTGCCTTTTTAAGGGCAATAGGTTTTTTAAATTTTATTTAATGTTTAACGTTATGTTTTTGTATTTACCTACTTATTTTCTTTTTTATAAAATTTTAACAAATTATAGATTTTAAAAATACTTTATACAAAAATTTTGTTTTTTAGGATTTTACTGTTGTTTGGGTTTAAAAATAAATAAATAAAAATAATAAATTAATGGAAAATTGAATTTTATCTTGGCGCAGCATGTCCAATTTTGGATCTTGCGCCATAAAACCTAACCCAACAACCTAACCCAACAACCACAAGAACATTTCATTCTCTCGATCTGGCCATTTGTTCTCCTTCACTTCTGCCATTGTTGAATTTAACAGTAGGAAATGATCTGCACAATAGCGATCATTTTCCTCTTGTCATCTCCCAGACTGGAGGTAGTAGTGTGCAACAACGTGTACCTACTTACGTGTACAGTCGGGCAGATTGGACAGTATTCACACAATTGGCAGTCGTCAATGATGAAATGGTCACGATCGATGATATTGATGAAGCAGTTCATAAAGTCACTGAAACAATTATACGTGCAGCTGATACAGCAATACCCAAAAGTTCTTCTACTTTAAAAAGGCGTTGCAAACCGTGGTGGAACGTTGAATGCAGAGAAACTTATAAAAAACAAAGGAAGTTATGGGGGTTATTTCGGAGGTACCCCACAACGGAGAATCTTATTGCCTTTAAGAGAGCAAAAGCATTAGCTCGCAGAGCTCGTCGTCGAAGTCAGAGGGAAACTTGGTCTCGTTATCTTTCTTCAATAACATATTCCACATCCAGTAAGCAGTTATGGAGAAGAGTGAAAGCAGCCAATGGTATTTATAGGGAATTCTCTATTCCTGTTCTAAAAACCAGAGCTGCTATACACTCTTCTCCTCAGGAAATCGCTAATGTCCTTGGTGAAACCTTTTGTAGTGTCTCTAGTACTGACTCTTATAGTCCTTCGTTTTTAAGGATTAAGAGTCATGCTGAAAAAACACCAATTCGTTTCAACCATGGGCAAGCTTTTCCTTATAACAGCGAATTTCAGATGTTGGAATTGGAGAAAGCATTGAAACAGGCCAATAACACCAGTCCAGGTCCAGATGGAATCAGCTATAACATGCTCCAACATTTGGGTCCAGAATCCTTATCGAACTTATTGCAATTGTTCAATAGGATCTGGACTCAAAATGAATTTCCATCTTTATGGAGTAAAGCTATTGTGATTCCGATTCTCAAGCCTGGTAAGGATCCTTCTGAACCTTCACATTATCGACCAATAGCTCTGACTAGCTGCTTATGTAAGACTCTCGAACGTATGGTCAACGCCCGACTCGTATATGTCTTAGAAACAAATAAATATATTCCTATGTATCAGAGTGGCTTCCGTAAAGGAAGATCCACTCTAGATAATATAACATATTTGGAGACCCAGATTCGCAACGCATTTGTGCGAAGAAACCATCTGGTCTCCATTTTCTTTGACATCGAGAAGGCATACGACCGTACATGGCGATATGGAATTCTCCGTACATTATATGAATTTGGATTCAGGGGTAATTTGCCGATATTCCTTCAAAATTTTTTACGCTCCCGTGTTTTTAAAGTTCGTATTGGTTCCTATACATCCAATACTTTTATACAATCTGAGGGTGTTCCTCAGGGATCTATTTTCCCCTCAGGGGGTTTACTTTCTTTAAGTAAACACGGGTGTCACAATCCCGAGGTACCCTAGTGATCTGTCCTCTCTTCTTTCTTTTCTTCTCTCCTCTACTCTTCTGCTTTTTCTTCCTTTTCTCCCTCAATGTGGTTGCCTCTGATGAGGTTGAGGGCTCCCCTTGAGCAGCTGTCGCCGCTCTGTTGCTAATAGCTACTCTTGGGGACTAAATCACCCACGTGTTTGCCGTGCGTGGAGACCCGTGTCCCTGGAAAGGAGGGTCCTGGTAATTGAGGCCCCCAGAGACCAACACATTACTTTGGCCTCTGCTTCAGGTAAACGGGAGGTGTGCTGTGGTCCTCAGCACATCAATCGGCTTTATGGATCAAGCGATCGGTACATCTGCTGGATGACTCGTTAAGGGTGGAGGCCATCACAGGGATGTACTGTGAGCGTATAGGACTTGGCTAGCACTGGTGCAGCTGGTCTGCATCCCCTTGTTGGACTCGGTGGTGGGTGGTGCGGTCAGGTCCCGAAATTTTAAAATTATAAATGGAGAATAAAAACTTTTCTTTTCTCCCTCGGGAGCAACTTGTTCAAAATAAAAACACTAAATTTTATGTTGTAAAAAGAAAGGAGGGTTCATTTGAAAATGTATCCCCCTTTCTTATACAAAAAGGAATATCGGGATTAATTGGAGAAGTAAGGGGTGTCCGTAAATTGCGATCAGGTGACTTGTTAGTAGAGGCTGCGAACTCTACTCAGGCAGCAATGCTTAACAACATGCAATTGTTAGCAAATATTGAGGTAACTGTCTCGCCTCACGGTAATTTGAACTTTTCACAAGGTGTTATTTCCGCAAAGGACTTGTTGAATTCGCCGACGGATGAGATTCTTGAGAACTTGCAGAGTCAGAAGGTCTGTGGTGTTAAACGCATCACTGTCAGAAGAGATGGCAAAGTTATCGAAACGAAACATCTCATTCTGACATTTGCGACACCAGACCTTCCAGACTATGTTAAAGCTGCTTACATGAATCTTCCCGTCAAGCCTTACATTCCTAATCCTTTGCGATGTTTTCAGTGCCAACGTTTTGGGCACTCGAGAAATGCTTGCAGGGGCAAACTGACTTGCGCTCGCTGCGCAGCAGTTGGCCACGATAATTCGACCTGTACAGCTAAGGAGGTGTGTGTCAACTGTAATGGTGACCATCCCTCCTATTCTCGAAGCTGTCCTCAATGGGTACTTGAAAAGGAGATTACCACCTTTAAAGTGAAGAATAAATGTTCCTACCCTGAGGCTAGAAAAGAAGTTACCTCACGCACACCGCAGTCTGGAAAGAGTTATGCGGCCGCTGCAAAAAAAGTCACCAGAAGCATAAGTACACAAACGGATACTCTTTCACTCCCTCTTAATAGATTACCTCAAACAACAACGGAAAAGCCAAAATCTTCACCTTCCATCCTTCGAAGAGCTCCTTTGGCTAAATGAAGAGGCGTCAAAGCCTCAAAATTAAAATCTGCAAAGGAGGGACCACGAAAGCCCTCCTTATCCACCCGTAAAGCCTTATCCCTAGAAGCTGACGCAGTCTCTCTTCATCCCTCGGACGATGATGTATCGTTCGAGGAGATGTCAGATGATATGCCTTCCAGCTCTGGGAAAGGAGCTTTTCAATTTAAACAATTACTTCCTTTGTTTCTTGGAACTGCCATGGTTTGCGTTCCCATCTTGATGACATCAAGTCTTTAACGTCAGCTTATAACCCCGCATGTGTGGCACTTCAGGAAACATTCCTGAAGTCTACAAACAAAATTTCTCTGCGTGGTTTTAAATGCTTTCGAAAAGACTGTGGTGACGATGGTGCAGTGTCTGGAGGTGTTTGCATTTTAACATCCAACAATTTTCCCAGCACTGTCCATCCATTAAACACTACACTACAGGCTGTAGCTGTGAGAATTCACACATCATGTTTGATTACAGTCTGTAGTATGTATTTTCCACCACATGATGTCATCCGCCAAGAGGAACTCGATGATTTAGTTGATCAGCTGCCAGCACCATTTATGTTGCTCGGTGACTTCAACGGCCATAATACTTTGTGGGGAAGTGATGATACTAATTCTCGCGGTCGTCAGATAGAACAGTTTATAATTGATAACTGTCTCTGTCTGATGAATACCGACGAGAAAACTTATTTCCACCTACCCACAAGAACATTTCATTCGTTAGATCTGGCCATTTGCTCCCCCTCACTTCTGCCATTGTTAAAATTGATTGTAGGAAATGATCTGCATAATAGCGATCATTTCCCACTCGTCATCTCCCAGACTGGAGGTAGTAGTGTGCAGCAACGTGTACCTACTTACGTGTACAGTCGGGCAGATTGGACGCTTTTTACACACTTGGCAGTTGTTGATGATACTATGGTCATGATCCGAAATATAAATGAGGCCGTTGAAAGGGTCACCGAAACCATTATACGTGCAGCTGATATTACAATTCCTAAAAGTTCCTCTAGAATACACAGGCGATGCAAACCTTGGTGGAATGAAGAATGTCAAATCACCTATAAGAAACAGAGGAAGTTATGGGGGTTATTTAGGAGATACCCCACAACGGAGAATCTTATTGCCTTTAAGAGAGCAAAAGCATTAGCTCGTAGAGCTCGTCGTAGAAGAAAGAAGGAATCCTGGTCTTGCTATGTTTCTTCAATAACATCTTCAACATCCAGTAAGCAGTTGTGGAGAAGAGTAAAAGCAGCCAATGGAATTTACAGGGAATTTCCCATTCCCATTTTAAAAACCGGAGCTGCTATACATTCTTCTCCGAAGGAAATAGCTAACGTCCTTGGTGAAAGTTTTGCTAGTGTCTCAAGCACCGACTCTTACAGTCCTTCGTTTTTAAGGATTAAGAGTCGTGCTGAGCAAACACCAATTCGTTTCAACCATGGACAAGCCTTACCCTACAACTGCGAATTTCGGATGTTAGAATTGAAGAAAGCTTTACAGCAGGCCAATAATACCAGCCCAGGACCTGATGGAATTAGCTATCTTATGCTTCAACATTTAAGTCCAGACTCCCTATCGAACTTATTGCTTTTGTTCAATAGGATCTGGACTGAAAAAGAATTTCCAACTCTTTGGAGAGAAGCAATAGTTATTCCGGTCCTAAAGCCTGGTAAGGATCCTTCAGAACCTTCAAATTACAGACCTATAGCTCTGACGAGTTGCTTATGTAAGACTCTCGAACGTATGGTCAACGCCCGTCTCGTATATGTCTTAGAAAAAAATAAATGTATTCATATTAATCAGAGTGGATTTCGTAAAGGAAGATCCACTCTTGATAATATTACATATTTGGAGACCCAAATCCGCAACGCTTTCGTGCGGAGAAATCATCTGGTCTCCATTTTCTTTGACATAGAGAAGGCATACGACCGTACGTGGAGATATGGTATTCTCCGTAAATTATATGATTTTGGCTTTCAGGGTAATCTTCCGATATTCCTTCAGAATTTCTTACGCTCCCGAGTTTTTAAAGTTCGTATTGGACACCTTTTGTCCAATACTTTTACTCAAGCCGAGGGTGTTCCCCAAGGCTCAATTTTAAGTGTAACCATTTTTAATCTATTCATCAGTTGCATTCTTCATCTTTTATCACCTTCTGTTTATGGCACAATGTATGTAGATGACCTGCAAATATCTTGCCAAGGATCGAATATGCGTTTAATTGAGAGGCAACTACAAACATCTGTTAATAAAATAGCTGCATGGTGTGCAGAGAATGGCTTTACACTATCTCCTAGCAAGAGCTGCTGTGTCCATTTCTGCAGGAAGACCAGTATTCACAATGATCCCATTATTCATCTAAACAACACTGCAATACCCGTGGTCAACGTGATTAAATTTCTTGGTGTGACATTCGACCGAAAATTGACTTTTCTTCCGCATGTTTTATATTTGCGGAAGAAGTGCGAGCGATCGCTTAATATCCTCAAGGTGCTTTCAAATACATCTTGGGGTGCTGATCGCTTGTCACTCCTTCGGGTCTACCATGCACTCATTTTGTCTCGTATTGACTACGGAAGTGTTGTATATGGATCTGCTAGGTCTTCAGTTTTACGCAGATTGGACACTGTGCATCACTCTGCTTTGAGAATCTGTTCAGGCGCATTCCGCACATCACCCGTCCAGAGTCTTTACGCGATTTGTCATCAATTGCCTTTGGACCTGAGACGGATGCAGCTGTCTCTCAATTATTACGCAAAGGTCATGTCTGACCGACAACATCCTCTACGTTCCTTGGCCATTTCTCCTGCATTAGAGAGACTATATGATGCTCGACCATACAGCATCCAACCTTTTCTCACTCGAACTAAACAGCAACTCCATTTGACAGACCTACATGATGTCCGTTTTATTAAAACGGACTTACAATCACATCCACCCTGGTACGATCCACAGATAACTATCATTAATCCATTTGCTCAATATACAAAATCGGACACAACCTCTACAGTTTTTCAACAGCTTTATCTATATCATCGCTGTCAGTATTCATCGTACACGCCTGTATTCACGGATGGTTCAAAAACTGCAGGACATGTTGGCTGTGGCATATTTTATGCTGATACCAGTCATGGTTACAGCCTTCATGCGTCCTGCTCAGTCTTTACCGCTGAAGCAACGGCTATCCATCAAGCCCTTCAGCTAGTGAATACAGAGCCGTTTCATAAAATCTGCATGTATACTGACAGTTTAAGTGTTTTAGAAGCGTTGGAAAACTATAACAATTGTCATCCAGTTGTGTCCAAGATTTTCGGAGCATTGGATTCCCTCGCTGGCGAGGGTTATAACATCATTTTCTGTTGGATCCCAGGTCATGTAGGTCTAGAGGGAAATGAAAAGGCAGATGCAGCTGCTAAAGCTGCATCGTCCTCACTCCATTCATCTGTCCCTCTTTTCGATGTGAGAAGGGTTGTTAAAACATTTGTTAAATCTCTCTGGCAGGAGTTATGGAGTATGCAGGTCTCTAATAAATTGTGTGCCATATTCCCATCTTTCATTCCATCGTCAGTTTTACCGTTACGAAGAGCAGATGTTAGATTAACTCGCCTTCGTATCGGACACACACGTTTCACACACAGACATTTGTTTTTAAATGAATTGAATCCATGGTGTGAAACGTGTGATGAACCATATACAGTTACTCATATTTTAATCTCATGTCCTGTTTTTAATGTTTACCGTTTTAAATATTTTACAACTGACCTTTTAACTCTGAATGATTTAGTGGGGGAGTCACCCCACCGAAACCTTTTTGCCTTTTTAAGGGAAATTGGTTTCCTTGCTTTTATTTAAATTGTATTAATGTTAATTTTATTTCTATTTACTTATATTTTCCCAGATTTTAATGTAAATTTATACATTTATTTTTGTGTTTTAAACTTTTAATGTTGAGTTTGGGTGTTCTTTAAAACTTATATATTTTCTTTAAAGCTTATTTTTTGGCGCAGCTTGTCCTATTTTGGACCTTGCGCCACAAAACCCAACCAACAACAACAACAACAACTGCTCCATCAGTATCAATCAATTTTGACTCATGTCCTCTTTTATTGTTTCCTTGATGTATTTCTAAAATCTGTGAGGCATACCTATTTGTTTCATCAACAATAAACTTTAAAAAATTTTCTGAAAAAAACAAATAAAAAAATTCCTTTTCTTCAACTAAATCCTTCATTTCCTCAGAAATATTTAAATCTCCAGTAAATTTAAAAATCATAGGTTTGTCTTCTGTTTTAGCATCACGCCAATTAAAATCAAATGATATGGAGGAATCCGCATCATTATTATCATCTAGAAAACTACTATCGTTGAATTCAGATTCATCACAACAATCAGAATCACTATCCGCATAGTTTTCTTCTTCTAATTCTTTCAATAACTTTTTAATTTCTTCATCAGTCAAACCCTTACGACGTGAAGCCATCGAAAATAATTTTTCAAGCTACAAAAAAAAGGCAACTAGTTTCAAAAATTTGTTAGAATGAGGACGAATATGCTTTGCTTTTAAAAAAAAAGAGCCAATAAATCCGTTTTTCGCCAAAATTCTCCCCTCGGACAAGTCCCCAGTTTTTACGACTTTCCGGCACAAAAGAGCAGCAATTAAATCTCACTACACTGCTCCGCGAAATTTGATCTGGAGAAAGTTGCGCGATTGAAAGGGGGAAAAAATCCATGGTACAACTGTTGTACCATAGCCGTCCTGAGAGACACTCTTTTTCGTGGTACAACAGTTGTACCACCGGGACGAAAAGGTTAAGGGTAATCTTCCCATGTTCATAAAGAACTTTATAGCCCTCCGGCTTTTCAGAGTGCGCATTGGAAACACACTTTCCAATACTTTTATCCAAACTGAGGGTGTTCCTCAGCGCAGCGTTTTAAGCGTGACTATTTTTAACCTTTTCATCAGCAACATACTTCATCAATTACCACCTTCTGTTCATAGTAATTTATATGTTGACGACTTGCAAATTTCATATCAAGGATCTAACATGAATATAATTGAAAGACAATTGCAAACAGCTGTACATAATCTCACTGCTTGGTGTGAACAAAATGGCCTTAGCATATCTCCGAGTAAGAGTTTCTGTGTTCATTTCTGCAGGAAAACTAGTTTTCACCATCATCCTGTACTGCATATTAGCGGTAGATTTATCCCTGTGGTCAATGAGATAAAATTTCTTGGGGTGATTTTCGACAAGAAATTAACTTTCCTTCCGCATGTGTTACATCAGCGGAAGAAATGCCAACGACTGCTCAATATCCTCAAGGTACTTTCAAATACATCTTGGGGTGCAGATCGCACATCACTGCTTCGTATTTACAACTCTGTAATTTTATCTCGCATTGACTACGGTTGTGTTGCTTACGGATCAGCTAGATCTTCCGTTTTACGCAGATTGGCCACTGTTCACCACTCTGCTTTAAGAATATGCTCAGGTGCATTTCGCACTTCACCCGTCCAGAGTCTATATGTAATCTGCCAACAATTACCATTAGACCTGCGGCGGATGCAGCTGTCTTTTAGTTATAATTCAAACATTATGTCCTCACCTCATCATCCCTTACATTCTACGATTCCAAATGCCGCTCTTAAGAGATTATATAATGCTAGACCATCAAGCATTCAACCTTTTCTCGCGCGTGTAAAATCCTACCTTTTGCTATCTGACCTATGTGATGTCCGGATTGAGTCTATAGACTTTTTCGTACATCCTCCTTGGTACGACCCACGCATTACAGTACTCAATGCCTTTGAAAACTATAAAAAGTCAGACACAACTCCTGCTATTTTTCAACAGCTTTATGCATCTCATCGCTGTCAGTATGGTATGTACACTCCCATCTACACTAATGGATCCAAAACTGCGGGGCACGTTGGCTGTGGAGTTTGTGTTAACAATACCTCCTTCAGTTACAGCCTTCACAAATCCTGCTCCATTTTCACTGCTGAAGCCATGGCTATATACCGTGCACTTCAGTATGTGAGTACCAAAAATGTACATAAATATTGCATCTATACTGACAGTAAGAGTGTTTTAGAAGCCTTGAAAAATTGTAACTATAATTGCCATCCAGTTGTGTCGTAAATTTTCAAATTGCTTGATTCCATCTCTCGCACTGGATTCGAGATACTGTTTTGCTGGATACCGAGCCACATAGGAATAGATGGTAATGAGAAGGCTGATGCGGCTGCGAGGTCTGCATCAACTTCTATTCTGCCTTCTGTTCCATCAATAGATGTGAGAAAAGGATTAAATAATTTTGTAAATTCTCTTTGGCAGGAATCTTGGAACATGCAAGTCAGCAACAAACTCCATTCCATATTTTCATTTATCATCCCATTACATGTTTTACCTGTACGAAGCGCAGATGTCAGACTGACTCGCCTTCGTATTGGTCACACGCGTTTCACCCACAAACATCTCTTCTTGAGTGATTTAAATCCTTTTAGTGAAACGTGTGATGAACCATACACAGTGCATCATATTTTTATTGTGTGTCCAGCTTTTAATCATTTCCGCCTCATATTTTTTAATAGTGATATTTTAAACTTACAAGACTTGCTAGGGGAACCACCCCATCGCAATTTGTTTGCGTTTTTAAAAGCTATTGATTTTATTCATTTTATCTAAATTTAGAAATATTTTAATCAGATATTTTAAATTTTATCCATTATATCAACTTTTAAAAACATTTTATCACAACTTTCTTAATTTTTGTAAACACGTATATCATTTTAAACAACATTTTGCTTTAACAGTTCATAATTTTAAGATTTTAATGGGTCGAAGAACATGGTAATTTTCACCTCGTGTCTGGCGCAGCTTGTCCTTTTTGGACCTTGCGCCATAAAACCCAACCAAACAAACAAATAAATCATATTAATCAGAGTGGATTCCGTAAAGGAATCTCCACTCTTGATAATATTACATATCTGGAAACGCAGATCCCATATGCCTTTGTGCGGAGGAATCATCTCGTTTCCATTTTCTTTGACATAAAGAAGGCTTATGACCGTACGTGGCGTTATGGAATTCTCCGTAGGATTTATAATTTTGGCTTTCGGGGTAATCTGTCGATACTCTCCAGAATTTTTTACGCTTCCGTGATTTTAAAGTCCGTATTGGATCAACTTTTTCCAATACTTTTAATCAATCTGATGGTGTTCCTTAGGGTTCAATTTTAAGCGTCACTCTTTTTAGTTTATTCATCAGTAGCAATCTCCATCACCTACCTTTATCTATTCAAAGTACTTTGTTTGTTGACGACCTGCAGATATCATGTCAGGGGTCTAACCTGCGATTAATTGAGAGACAATTACAAACTACTGTAAATAAATTAGCTGCATGTTGTGCTGAAAATGGCCATACTTTATCTCCTGGCAAGAGTAGTTGTGTCCACTTCTGCAGAAAGACAAGCCAGCATAATGATCCAGTAATTAATATTAACAAAACACCAATACCTGTGGTCAATGAGATTAAATTTCTTGGTGTGATATTTGACCGAAAGTTGACCATTCTTCCGCATATTTTATATCTGCGGAAGAAGTGTGAGCGATCGCTTAATATCCTCAAGGTATTATCAAATACATCTTGGGGTGCAGATCGCTCATCACTCCTTCGGGTTTATCAATCCCTTATTTTATCCCGCATTGACTACGGATGTGTTGTATATGTATCTGCAAGGTCTACTGTCTTACGCAGATTGGACGCCGTTCATCACTTTGCCTTGATAATATGTTCAGGTGCATTTCGCACATAACCCGTCCAGATTCTATATGTAATATGCCATCAATTACCACTAGACCGGTGACGAATGCAGCTGTCTCTCAATTACTACGCTAAAGTTATGTCGACCCCTCATCATCCATTACGGTCCATGGTTCCAAATGCCTCTATTAAAAGAATATACGATGCTTGTCCAATGAGCATCCCACCTTTTCTCACACGAATGATGTCACATTTGTCTTTGACTGATCTACGTGATTTGCGGATTGTATCACCAAATTACTTTGCTCATCCACCAAGGTATAACCCGACACTTGCTTTTATTTATTCCTTTACTCAATATGCAAAGTCTGGCACAACTCCTATTGTCTTTCAAAAGCTATATTATTCTCATCGCTGTCAGTATCAATCATACAAACCTGTATTCACAGGTGGTTCAAAATCAGCAGGACATGTTGGCTGTGGCATTTTTATGAATAATACATCTTTTAGTTACAGCCTACATTCGTCTTGCTCCATCTTTACTGCTGAAGCAACAGCAATTTACTACGCTCTTCAGCATGGGAATACAGATGACTATCATAAATTTTGTATATATACTGACAGCTTGAGTGTTTTGGAAGCTTTGAGAGGCAATAGTTTTAATAATCATCCTGTTGTGTCTAAGATTTTCAGAGTATTGGAATCCCTTGCTGGCAAGGGTTACAAAATTTTATTTTGTTGAGTACTAAGTCACGTTGGATTTAATACCCCAAATACGAATGACTTTAATTTAAATGAAATTAAGGTGATAATGGTGAATCTTAAGGCCTGAAGACTATCTGTGCAGTAGAAATCTACATCACAGTACAATGACAGCAAAAAAAAAAAAACTATTGAAATACAATATTGATTATACATTGACGAAATGATACTTTCAATAAGGAGAAATATAAAAGAAAGAGGTTAGATTTCTTGATTAATAAATAAAATTAAATTTTAAAAAGAAGAAATAATATATGTACATAAATACACACATAAATATAAAAAAATACACATACATATAAACATGCACATATAAACACATGCATACATATATGGTAATTCAAGGGGTTTGTTATATATATAGATAGATAGTGAGTAAAAGTCCAAACTCATTTATGTTAAAATTTCACTATTCTGAGTCTATAATGGTTATGTGAGTCTGCTGACGTGGAGCTAAGGGATCTTTGCACATTTCTAGACCTTTAATGATCAGATGGTACAGTACTTTGGTAAGTTTGCTTTTTCTGAATTTTTCATTGATGCAGTATTTTATAAAAGCTTCATCAGTTTGTGTGGAACTTCTCTTAATATGATAGTCTTTGGTCATTGGGCACTGTTCCAGGTAATGTAGAGATGTTCCTACCTGCCCGCAGACACAAAGTGGTGATCTACCTTTACCAAATCTATGAAAGTAATAAGGAAAAAAATCGTGGTTGGTTATTACGTAAGTTAAGAAGAGTTTTGCACAGCTTCTATCAGTAGGAACTTTTGAGAAGAGTTTATAAGTGAATCGCCCTGTGTTATGATCATTCCAGAATTGTTTCCACTGTTTGTGAAGTTTTTCTTTGAGTATCCTCATCAAATGAGATTTTGGTAAGGGGTGTTCTGGTACTTGCAGATTTTGATTTGAAGCTGCTTCTTTTGCGTTTTTGTCTGCCAGTTCATTACCATGGGTTTCTACGTGAGCTTTAGTCCATGCAAGTTGCAAAGCTGAAGATATTGAGTACAAAATGTTTTGTATGTCCGTTATGATTGGGCTCTTGTGTTGGGAGTTGAGGAGGGAGAGTAGCACAGAGAGGCTGTCCAGATACTCACAGGGAAAATATTGAATTCTATGGCATGCAGAGTCGCTTTTTGTATGGCTAGTGCCTCTGCTTGATATATAGAGTTTTCCTTTGCCATTTTTATTTTTTGCGTGTGTAAGATATTGTTCTCCTGAAAAAGGATAAATGCTGCGCCGACCCCGTTGTCCTGTGACGATTGCGCAATGTCTGGTCGTGCTTGTCTATTAACATTCAATAACTTTCCCAGCACTGTCCATTAACTAAACAGTACACTACAGACTGTGGCTTTGAGAATTCACACATCATGTTTGAATACAGTTTGTATTTGCCGCCACATGATGTCATCCCCCCCTCAGGGGGTTTACTTTCTTTAAGTAAACACGGGTGTCACAATCCCGAGGTACCCCAGTGATCTTTACTCTTCTTTCTTTTCTTCTCTTCTCTCCCCTTCTGCTTTTCCTTCCTTTTCTCCTTGGAGAAGTTAAAAGCATAAAAAAGTTACGATCAGGTAACCTTCTTGTGGAAACAGCATCGGAAAAACAGTCTATGCTGCTGCAGAGTATGAAAGCAATTGCTGATATAGCGGTTACTGTCGAACCTCACGGTAATTTAAATTTCTCACGAGGTGTTATTTCTGCAGAGGACTTGTTTCACACGCCAACAGACGAAATATTGGACAACCTACAAAGCCAGAAAGTCTGTGCCGTGAAAAGAATTACTATCAAGCGAGATGGCATTGTTCTCAACACAAAACATCTAATTTTGACGTTTGCGACACCCGACTTGCCGCAACATATAAAAGTCGCTTATATGAGGTGTTCTGTTCGGCCATATATCCCAAGTCCTCTTAGATGTTTCCAGTGCCAACGTTTTGGCCATTCTAAAATAGCTTGCAGGGGTACACTCACTTGCGCCCGTTTTTCTGACGTTGGCCACGATAGTCTTACCTGCAACGCTAAAGAAGTGTGTGTCAACTGCAAAGGCAATCACATTTCTTACTCTCGAAATTGTCCTGTTTGGCAACTGGAAAAAGAAATTACCACTCTCAAAATTAAAAACAATATAACTTATCCAGAGGCTCGACGGTTAATCACTTCGCGGACTCCAGTAACCGGTGTTAGCTATGCTGCAGCGGGTAAAAAGGTTACTCGATCTTGTAGTACCCAAACTGAAACAAATTCATGTCCTCCAGTTTGTTTGCCCTCACAGGTTACAAAAGCTAACAAGCCTATATCCACTTTTACCAAAATGTCCGCCAAATCAAAAGCCCTAAAAGCCAGAAAATTAAAACTCTCCAAGGAAGGACATCGCATCCCTTCCCTAACTTCAAAAAAAGACCTTCATGCTTTGGATGCAGACGCTGTTAAACTGCATCCCTCAGATGATGATTTCAGCTTAGAAGATTCATCTGAGATGACCATCGGTAACAGCGATAATGGTTAGTGTTAATATTCCATAAATAACTTCCTTTGTTTCATGGAATTGTCGTAGTTTCCGGCCTCGAATTGATGATATCAAATCTCTCATCTCTCACTACAATCCTGTATGTTTGGCTCTACAGGAAACATTCCTGAAGCCCACTATTGGCTCTAAACTACGAGGATTTCAATGCTACAGAAATGATTATGATGGTAGCGCCACTGCAAGCGGTGGTGATTGTATTTTCACTTCCAACAGATACCCTAGCACAGCACATCAGCTGCGCACTACACTGCAGGCTGTCTCTGTCAAAATTTATACTACATGTCTAATCACTGTCTGTAGCCTTTATTTACCACCAAATGACATCATCCAAGCTGAAGAACTAAATGAATTAGTTGATCAACTCCCAGCTCCATTTTTATTGCTCGGTGATTTTAACGGTCATAGTCCCTTTTGGGGTAGTGATGATACGAATTCTCGCGGTCGTCAGATTGAGCAGTTCCTATCTGATAACTCTCTGTCTGCTAAATACCGACGAGAAGACTTATTTCCACGAACCTACAAGGACATTTCACTCTCTTGACCTAGCTCTTTGTTCTCCGTCACTTCTGCCTTTGCTGAATTTCACTGTTGGAAATGACCTTTTCAACAGCGATCATTTCCCTCTTATCGTGACTCAGACTGGAAGTAATAATGTGTCCCATAGGCCACCGAATTACGTGTACAGTCGAGCCGATTGTGTTCTTTTCACGCAATTGGCCGTGATTACGGAAACAAGAGTTAAGACAGATGTGATTGATGATGCCGTTAAATATGTCGCTGACACAGTAATCAAAGCTGCGGATGTTGCTATTCCTAAAAGTTCTTCTATCCCTCATAAGCTTATGAAACCATGGTGGAATGAAGAGTGCCGACAATCTTATAAAAAACAAAGGAAGCAATGGAATATTTTCCGAAGATACCCTACTACGGTGAACCTTTTTGCCTTTAAAAAAGCCAAAGCTCAAGCTCGTAGAGTAAGACGCCAG
>JAPDSC010055045.1:0-12458 GCA_026290005.1 Latrodectus geometricus
AAAATACAAAGGAACAAATAATTATTTTACTACCTAAACTTTCTTTGTAATAATTGAAAAAGTATTATTTTCAATGAAATGCTACTGGGATCCCTTTTTCTTTTACCTTTTCCGTTCTATAAGGGTGAAAATGATGGCACTTTTGTCTAGTGGGTATGAAATCCTGGGCCTCGAAAGTGAGTGGGTCTTCTAATTTAGATGCATGGACCAAAGAAAAGACCCCCAAAATTATCTTATCACATGGAAGACATTACAATCATGACATAGTTTACGCGAGCCATAGCCACTAATTTTAGGATCTTTGGTGTATCGAGATTCGAACTTAATATCTTCTGATGGTGAGAACAAATGCTTTAATCAAATAGGCCACCTTGGTCTAGGACAAAGAGGGAGTATATATTAAAATATATGAAATGTATAATCTTAATTCATAGTTTACACATAAACTAAATTGTATGTAGCATATAATTAAGCAATAAAAAATCAATAGTTTTTATCGATTTATGAAATGTTTATTTTAATTACAATCTATGCAACAAAAATATTTTTTTTGTAACCTTTATAAAGGCATTTGGGAGCTCAAAAATATCGGAGGAAAAATTGCTTATTTCAAGACTTTAATCACCCATATTTGGAATATGTATAAATATTATTTATATATTTCATGAGCCGCCGACTTTGTCTAGTGGTCAGCATTCCTGACTGCGGATAGGGAGGTCTGGTTCGAATCCCAGTCGGGGCATGGATGTACTTTCTCTTTCTCTCTCTCTCTCTCTCCTGTCTTTGTTCTTTCCTTGTATGAATGGGTTGTGAATGGTTGCCTACCCTATAAACGGGTTCCTATGACATGTGTGTACTGAGGAAGTCGGACTCCACACCCAATTGTGGTTCAGTTGAAAGAGTGGAGCAGCGCACCCATACTGCCAGTCTGGCTGGCACTCGACAAAAAAAAATATAGTTCATGAATATTTCTGATAAAGTACTTTAATTATTCTTTCTCAAGAAAAATTATTATGGTATATACTTATTCTATACATTTCTAAGAATGTATTAGAACCAAATTTATAAAACTTGCAGTAAAATTTCTGTATAATTTTTTTTTCATTTCCATGACGCACCAATTATAACTATTACAAATGCCAAGATAACATAGTCCTTAATTTTCGCATGAAAAGATAAAATCAGCCATAACTGGAAAATTAAATTAATTTAACTATCAAAAGAATTCTAATATTTGTTTGAACTATGCTTACCTTTACTATTAAGTTTACCTTTCATCTTCAGCTCCTTTGTAACTTTCTTTTTAAAAAATAATTGAAGAGAGAGAGAGAAATAATTATAAAATAACTTAGTTCTTAATCAGTATGTAAATACCATTATTAGAAAACTCATTCAGTACCTGAAGGCTTTATCCTTCAGAAAGGAACGAATAAAATAAATAGATACAAATCATAAAAAATGAATAAAAGTTTTCGCATTGCTTAATTATTGTAATTTATTCTAAATTTTATTTATTTAAATAATTAAAATATAAGTTAGTTATTTAATTTACGTATTACACTCAACTTGAGATATAAGTGTTCAAAATATGAAGAATAAAGTCCTTCAGTTTTGTCACGGTATGAAATTATACTCAACCTTTTATGCGACAACATATTCTAGTCCATAATTTTTAAATAAAATCATTGATTTTCAAATAGTTTTAAAATGTTTAAAAAATAATACTAGTTGAAAAATATTTCAACTATAATAATTTGTTCTGTTTTAAATAACTTTATGTTCTTCATAATATGCACGTGTATAAAATTATGGAAATTGCAAATTATGTACACATGAGACTAAAGTGACTCGAATAAGTCCTATACACTATAAAAATGATACAAATTTTATTTGCTACATCAGTTTTTATTACTGAACAATTTGACCAAGGATTATGAAAATTAACTTGCATTGCATCTTTTTCTACATGATTTTCACCCTGATATTTACCGGAACAAAAACTTCGTCATGCATTAAACACATAAAAGCAAATAGAACCATTATGATTGAAAAGGAGCATGTTTATAGGTTTCAAATAAAAGATAATGATATTTATAAACTTGCATGACATTATAAAATGTTCATTGCGGGTAGTGATGCTAAATTTCTTGGTCACACCTATATTACGTCTTAATTTTTTTAAATAAAAAATAGTAAACGTTTTCTCATTACTTCATAAATTGCATGCAAATTTTAGAAATGAATAAGTCCTTTCTTAGAAGTGTTCCATTTTTTAGTGAAAAATATGAAATAACTCTTACTTTTTTTTTATCTGTAATGAAAATGAAATAGTCAGAATTGTATTTATGGAAAAATTTTACATTATTTTGCTGATATTTTCTAAAGTTTCTTTCAATTATGTTACAAAGCTATTGATAATATATTAAAAGTAAAAGTTTAAGAAGATATTTAAAGACATTTCAATTTTATGTTAGTTCAAATACCCAAATATTAAAAAATAGTTGCAAAATTTTTTCCATTTCAATTCCATTTTAACGCTTTTTTGTTAACTTTTACCGTAACTTTTTATAAAAAAAATTCTTTATATATTCAAATTTACGTTTTATATATACTTAAACTATTTGTTCGCAGTGATACATTGGCGTTTGCAACAGAGCCTGTGCTGGGCACATTGGCAAATATACTGGGATGTTTGGAAGAGAGACTTCCCCAGAACCTCTCTCCTCTTGTTAAAGAGTACACCTTCTTGGATATAGAGATAAAATATGGACTCTTGCAAGTAAGTTCGGATTATTAATATTTATTTAAATTAACTTTGAATGAAATATTGAGAATATAATCATATTTTTATTTTTTCTTTGACATAAGCATATATATTATTATTTAACTCAAATAAATGAAGAAGAATTAGTGTATATTTCACGTTAATATATAAATATTTAGTATATCCTTAATTTACAAAATTAAATAATTAAAAAAATTATATAGTAAGGATGAAATATATTGTAAAAACACATCAATTATTTAACTAAAATGATAAAATTATTTGAATTCCTTTAGAGGAGACATATAGTTTTCTGTTAAAACTTCAATTCTAAATTAATAAGAATCATTGAATTACAAAGTCAATGATTTGCTTTTTTCTGAAGACATTTCTTATTCATTAACACGTACAAGTCAATTAATTTATTGATATTCAAAATCTTTATACAGTCTCAATATTTGTCTATATGATAATATTATAATATTATCTTTACAATTTTTACTAACTTATTTGTATATTAAATTCATTAAAATATTCACTAATCTATATGTTCTAGAGATAATCTAAACACTCAAGCTTTCTAATGAATATATGTGTAAGAACTAACAAACGTATGATAGCATATGACAGTATAAGCTTCTACTACGCTATTTCTTCATACATGTTTGTAACTCTCAGGAATTCGCTTAAATTTTTGAGCATCAGATACAAATATGTGAATACGTTTTATCATTCACTTTCGTGAAGCTTTTCCTTAGTTTGCATGTTTTATATTATTTTATATATAATTGATTCCATTCATGTCAATGAGCATATTGCTGTATATATATTGCACTTAATTTAAGCCATTCAAAATTGAAAGAAATAACTTTTAAATATTTTTATATTTTAGTTAACTGAAGCTCTGTGTTTCCTTCATTACTCTTGCAAGCTGATACACAGAAATCTTTGTCCCCAATCAGTGATCATAAATAAACGTGGTACATGGAAGCTGGCTGGACTGGAGTTTGCTGAGAAATGCAATGAAAATGACGTTATGGTAATAATTTTCATTTTCAACGAAATTTTATAACCTAGTCATCAACAATGCATATCAAATCAAAAGAGTTTCGCCGCTACATTCATAGCAAGAATTATATACTCTTCTTTGTATTTCTTTGCATAATATACTCATTTGAATAACATTTTGGAAAAAATAAGATCTATAATCTATGGTGAAATTATTTTACAAACATCCAAAACAAACGGCTGACAAATTAATATAGAACTACAATTTTAACATTAGTTTCGAATAAATACGGATGCAATTATGAATCTCTTTATTTTATTCATCACACAGACCACAAGTATTTAAATCTTCTTCATAGAAAACTGACAGTGCTTAAACTTCAACTAACACAGTTTTTTTTTGTGAGTTTTGGAAAAAAAAATGCTCCTTTTTGATGCTCCTTTTTGATCTTCTTTCAATCTATCTTGTTCTTACCTTGTGGTAAGGGGAAATTGCTTCTTTATTTCCTTTGACAAATCAGCAGTTAAATATAATAAAAATTCAGCGTTTAATTTAATGCAATTTATTTCGAAAATCGGTAGTCATTGAGTAAATTGGTATTTTTATAATTTTTAAAAGATTTCCAATATTTTAAGAACTGATACATTAAACATACTACATCTAAAGGGTTTGATTGCAATGTCAATTTTACAATGGATAAATGACATTAAAACTGAATTTTCAACCCATTGAAATTTCAAATGAACCAGTTGATTTCCAAGCTTTTTAATTTTCTATAGTTTATTAATGAAGGACTCAAACGTTTATAAAGTGAGCAAGAAGCTCATGTGCATATCATAAAAAGGTATACTATCAGCTTTTGCACCAAAGGCGTAGTTTCTTCAGTTTGAAGGATTTTGATTAATTAAAATGCTCAATTTTATTTTCATTTTGATTTATTACTACATATGTAGCTACGCATTGTCCTTACTTCAAATACTAAAACATTTTATTAATTTTTCTAATTAAATACAAAATATTGGTCTGCGATAAAATTATTTTTTTTGCAATTAAATCTGTACAGGAATTTTCACTAACACTCTGCTCGGTATTTTCTTTTCCACCCAAGTGATCTGCATTCAAACCCCTATTGATAAAATGCGTTTCGATTAGCATTAAACTTCTTTCAATCCTTTTTAAATATTGCCTGTAGCTCAAATAGATTGTTTTCGTATGATTTTGCCTCAAAAAATTAGATTTATATAAAATTAAAAGTTTTATATTTTTCACTAATTGTCAGTATTTTGTTTAAACATTTATCACAGCAATTTTAACTTTAACCATAATAAGATTGTTCTAGCCCATTCAATGTCAAAATAATTCCAGCCCATTTTTAACAGTATCTAGAACTTTACAAATATTTAGCAGGAAATAACTTTCAGTATATCTCAAATGTATAAATATGCATTGAGATTTATATAAATAAACTCAGATTCATTCCAAACACATCTTTCTTGGATCAATTTTCAGATTTGTCTCTTATTCAATCGATAAAAAGAGCACAAATATTGTGCGCTTTCACGTTTATTTTATCTTCATTTTTCATCACTAAAAGAGAATTTCGTTTTCTTAGCTCAACTTGAAACGCAATTCATTTGCTATTTTGTCGAAAGCATTTGAACAAATGATGAGGTGAAATAAGAGGAAAAAGAAATAAAATTGAACGGAATAGAATTCTTAAAATAGTGTGAAACATATCGTTAAGTAGAATCTGTTTCGATCCATTCCGTCGAAAAAGTTTTATAGGAAAAATATTAACGAGCATATTTTAGAAATCTCTTTCTCTTTCATTCTCTTTCTATAAAAACATCAAAGAAATCAAAACAATCTATAAAAAAGGTATAAACAAAATAACCTTTTAAGGAAATACTGTAAGTTATTTTTAATACTCGTATTTATTTAAAACAATATATCTCATATTTATAAATCTTAAGTAAGATTTCGGTAGAACTTTTAATAGTTCTAGCAAGATTATTTAAAACCTACTTGTAAGAAATCCGAAAATTTTTATGACAGGAAGTGAAATAATATTTACTTTTAAGAGAAAAAAGTAATTTATGATACAGCATAAATAGATATCTCTTTTGAAAAGTATATTTGCTTTCACTCTCTACTAGTAATTTTTTAACAAGAATGTAACATTTAAAAACTAACATATTCCTGAAAATTTTTTTGTTTTGAAAAAAATGACTTTTTTCGTAAATTTTAAAATGAATTTTGAATGGTATAAGCTAGTTGAAATATTCTTGTTCTGTGTCCTTTTTGCTTACTTAAAATTGATGTTATTGCAAGAAGTGTAAGGTTCGTAAACAAAATGTGTCAATTTTAAACAGCCTGTTTGTTTTCACAGCAATGACTCCTAAATTTGTTTGCGAGGAAATTGAAATGTTGCTTCAGAAATTAAATGTTTATACTGTTATTGACATTGCAATTTTTAAAAAGACGTTTTTATAAATCGCGTTATTCTTATCGAGTGTTTTGAGTCGCAAAATACTATAGCCAAATATTTGTTCTGTAATGTCACTATAAATGAAAAGAGTGACATAAGGAAAATAAATGAAAATATTCTTTTATTAAATCACTTTAGCTTGTAGATTAAAAGTTCTTAGAAATACTGCGTATAGACGACTAAAAAATCGAATTATATTAAGCCATAATAATGAATCGGGAACTCAAAATGAACTGTTTTGTATGAAGAAGATTCCATGTTATATGGTGATAAATGGACTAAGCGTGCTTTTCTGATATGAAAAGAAGGGAATTTAGAAAACTCTCATGTTTATTCACGATAATGGCGTGACTTGGGCAAAGATTCCGGGAAATATCTTAATAGGCATCTAGGTAGTAGTTCCATGGAGCTTGAACAAATTTTGAACTTAAAGGTCAAACATTCTTCGCACTTCTAGATAAATACCGAGGCTGTAATTGCACGTAAAATTAATAAAGTCGCCTTATACTATATTGATAACTTTAAAAAGGGTCTCTGGAAATATTTAGCTCTATTACTCTCAATACAAATTTCTGTATTCCGTACCTCTAATCTAAGGAAAATCGAAAGAAAATTCTAAGGAAATATTGTGACGTAAACATGCCACTGATGAATAAATCTATAGTCTTGGGAATACCGTGACATAATATTTATACAAATAGACGAAAATTTTATTCAGTGATAAAGCATTAAAAATAATAAAATGTGAATGACATGATATGAAAGAAGTACAAAAAATTCCATTTTTATCTTTCCAAAGTTATGTATTGGTGAATAATGAACGTCATACAATACAAAGTTGAAACTGATAAATATATAGATGATTAAAATTTTTTGTTTATACCTCAATGAAATATATAGCTGAGAAATATTGATTATATACTTAAACTCAAAAGACACTTGTGCTTTTTCACTAAATGAAGTCCGTTTGTATCTCCTTACATAACAAAAAGAATATCGTAAAGACGAGAAATTGATTAGAAAGAAAAAAAATGTTTAAAAAAGTTAAATCATAATAAATAAAGCTTTCAAAATCCAAATCTTCTCTATACGAATTAAAATGATCTATCTAAGTTAGAAACTACTTATTCCAAATCTAAATCTGTTTATTTGCTATACCTCACTTGCTCCACTACCTCTTTATCTGGGGGAGTAACTTCAGCTTCTTTGAATGCTAATATTATTGACAATTTTTCAAAAAGTTTATGCACTTTCAACACATTTTCAAAAGTCACGGCAGATTATACTTACTTTTTTAAATGCATGTGAAGCAATATCTCTAGAAACGCCACACTGTTAAAACAAATTAACTTTCAACTCCTTGGGGTAAGGTGGGTTAAAAACTGTTCTATCTTATATCTTACCTTGTGAAATACATATACTTAATATATTCAACCAAGTGGAATATACCTATATAAAACCACTTTTAAAGTAGTACACACATAGCATTTAATATATCCATGAAACCAAGTTTATTTTATTTAAAATCGTGTGCCTCAAAGAATTAAACACGAAAACACCGTGATAATCTCTTCAGAAATTACGATACATATCAAGCATTCATAACGAAAAAATATATTTTTGTCATGTTTAATTGATATCAGGCAGGAATCATCTTTATTAGATATCATTCTTTTCATGCAGAATGCGGATATTAATTGAGTAATTCTTATTCCTACAAAAATTATATTTAGAGAGTGGTCTTAGCAACTCATTTATAACTGTCTCGTTTAGAAATAATTTCTTCAAGCACCTCTTTGGTTTTTAGAAGATGAGAAATGAATGACTATCACCACTTACCAACAAAAACTTCCTTTCATCAGAAATAAATAATTATCTTACTTCACAGAATAGGTCTGCATTTCAGTACTTTTAAGTTTATAAAATTTTATAATTCTTTGTCTCCATAAAATGGTTCGTTAATCAAACGTAGAAAAAGACGTCAAAATAGAAAGAACAATTAAAGCCGAATTCAATTGTACGAAAAAATAAAAAGAAAAGAAACAATATAGAATGAACAGTAAAATTTTCTAGTTATGTTTCAGTATAAATAAATAAACATAGAGGAATCACTCCTCTAAAACACTGAACATTTAAGTACCAGACATGATTACTAGTAATCATTAAATTTGTATTTTTTAAGCTTTAGCATTTTTTACAGTACTAATAAATTTATATATTTCAAGTTTGTAAAAGTAAAATCAAATATAGTTAAAAAGTCTCAGTTTATGTAACTTTACAGAATAATTATGTATGATTGCTAGTTATATTAATTCATAATTCTAAAATTAAGTTTATATTAACTATAACGTATTTAAGAACTTATATGCATACTACTTTTAATTTAGTTTATATTTTAGTCATAAAAATAGCTATTAATTTCATTCGTGTACAACACCTTTATCAAATGAAACAAAAAATCCTCAAAGAGTATTCTTTCATGATGAAATTGATCCTAATGATTACGTTATTTAAACATTATAACAACTTTCTAGAAACATGAATATTTCATTCATTAAGGAATTGAAAAAACGAATGTTATCAATGCATGATAAAGACATCTTAAGAGGTGCATCTTGTGCCCGGAAAGCTTATGTATAAAAACATCTTAAATTAAAACAAATGATCTTCGAAAATAAATCATGCCTCATAAAAGTTCCACCGTTGAAATGAAGTGTGAAAAAATGTATGTATACTTTTAATAATGTAGAACTAATTTTCTACGCGACGACTAAAACTCTGTTTCTCACGATTCATTAAAATTTATGACTGAAGGAGTTAGTGCTTTACAGTCGCAGTTACGTGTTTTTTTCTTTTCAGTATGCGTTAACATTTGACGTGGCTATTGCTTTTAAGTCCCTTATACTCTATTTTCTGATCCCAGGTTATAAAAGAGATGCTTGAATATATGAATACGTAATAAGTATGCTTGCGTTACTTACTTTTTCATGAAACTAGACTACCTCGAATAAATATTACTTTAAGCAGCACACGCACAAGTCAAGGAACAAAAAATTATAAATCTTTGAATTATTTAATCAACTAGCTTTTTTTTATATATTTTGGATTATGATACATTTTTAAATTTATCGTATTCAAAAATTTGGAATATTTTTTAACTTTTTAATATTTTTTAACCGCTTTTTCAACTGCAAGCAGAATTCATATACTTTTTAGTAAAATACATATGCTTTCTTAAAAATGGATTTTTTTCTATTTTAACTATAATTAATTCAAGTGTTTACTCAGTAAAAATGAAGTTTTCAAGTGATAACCTTTATATAAACTGACAAAACATCAAACTATTTTAATAAACTATTACATATTGCAATAAATATTCCACTATATTGTACACTACATTATTTAATAACTTATCAAAAATTGTTTTAATAAGCCAATAAATATTATCATACAAATTACTATAAAAAGATGTGCATGTAATATAATATTCTAAAACAAAGTAAAATGTGCTATATATATATATATATATATATATATATAACAATATTAACAAATATTTCATTTAAGTAATAAATCCAGAAAAAAATAAGTAAGAATAATTTATTGTAACATAATTATGAAAAAGAGAGAATGAATTATATTTAAGAATTTTTAAAGATATTGATGTTTGTATAATAAGAAATATCAATGCAATATAATTAGCTTTTTTGACTATAAAAAAACACACACTTAAAAGAATTTTTAAAAAATGATGAGGTAATATATTAATGTACAAGAGTTAGAATTAAGAGTTAATTTAATTTCATATAAAACATTTTGGTTCATGAACTTATCTAAATGTGCAAATATTCAGAGATTTTTAATTAGAATGTTTTGGAAGCCAATCAATTCTTATCAATTTGCTGAAATCTCTTTTCACGTGAAATTAAAAGCACATACTAAGAAAATAAATGGCTTACAAATTAATAAAAAATAAATTTAAAATGTTATATAACAAAACAAATATAAAATTATTCTAAATTTTAAAACTTAAGAAAGTTTCATTTCACAAATTTTATTAATCTTTTCCCTTTAATAAATGTAAAAAACTACCTGGAACAGCAAGAAAAGTCCACGCTATATGTATTTCAACTATTTTAATGAAGCATCATGCAGAAAAGTTGCGAATATCTTACATGTGGCTTAAAATGATCTTATCTCTTTTCATTTTCAGCGGAAACATTTTTTTTCCTAACGCTAATATTATACAAAAGATAAACACGCAGGTTTCGCTAGGCATAAAATGCAGGCTTTGCCATTCCCTAAGCTTACAGATGAGGAAACATCATTTAACTAGCGCTTCTCTAATCCTTATTTTTACTTATTTTTGGTCAGATTCTGATACCCTCGTTTTTTCATTTTCATAAGATGACAATGAATATACTTCTACATTTTTGCTCGATAATAACGATATAATATTAACTTAAGCGATGACATGGTAGTCTGATAATTTTTTTAGTGATTTTTTGGGAAAAAATGTAAATGTGAAACACCATTTGCGCGAAACATTTTGAGAGGTAGATTTGCGAATATACTTTAAAATATTTTTAACCTATCTTTAAAAAGTCTACAAGACAAATAAATATTTAACTCAAAAGCTGAAATCATAAAACATTTTTCTATCTATCATTTTACTAATTCCAATTAAATATTAAAATATTTTAGCTAAAATTGTTTCGCCAAAATCCAAAATTAAAAAAACTCATTTAAAATATAATATTTTAAACATTTCTGATGAAACATTAGGGTTTTAAATTTTCATTTTTGATATTTATAACAATCAATAATAAAACTGTTATAACTTAATTTACAATGTAAATATTATAATATATAAATTTATTACACAGTTACACTTCAACTATTTACATGAATATTATGTGTGCCATATTGTTTGCATGTGGATTTGCTAAAATTCAAACAATAATCTATGGAAAAAATCATAAAGTAGATGTTGAAGATGTGACACAAATTATATTAATAGTTTTTATAATATTATGGTTTCTTATATCTTACGTACGAAGAAAAAAAATTGTCAGTTCACGTTAGAATTTCATTACATCAAGAACTTGAACTGAAAACAATGCATATTATTGTAGTTTATTCAAATTGAAATTTACATTTCCCCCATAAAATTCCTTATTTTATTGAAAACTTTCCTATGATTCATAGATTTAAGTAAATAATTTCTTTTAAAACATTTTTATGCCTGGAAGTGTTTTCTGAATTCTAGAGGAATATACACTATTAAGAAGAACTATTGTTATCCTTTCTTTTACAATGCACAGTGTCGCCCCCACTGTCTAGTACTTAGCGAGCCGGACTGCGAATAGAGAGGTCTTGAGTTCGAATCCCGGTTTGGGCATGGATCTACTCTCTCTCTCTCTCTCCTGTCTTTGCCCTTTTTTGTATGACTGGATTGTGAATAGTTGCATCCCCACTTAACGGCACTTATGTCATGTGTGTACTGGAGAAGTTGAACTCCATTTCAAATTACGGTTCAGTTAGAAAAGTGGAGCAGCGCCTCCAATATTGCTATCTGGCACAAAACAGCAACGTTGCACTATGTATCTGGAACTAATTCAGAGATAAAGCAAATATACGTTATAAAAGAATTAAAGGTTAGTCACTGCTCTCAGTTTTATATATATATATATATATATATATATATATATATATATATATATATATATAAATTGTTTTCTAAAGATCTTATTTAGGAATTTCACTTTAACGTAAAATGAGTTTCTATTTATCGTGACAAAGTAACGAAACATCTTCGTGTTCCTTTTATATTAACGGTAATTCATTTATAAAAGGTTGTTTAATTATCTGCATAGAAAAACAGTTTTCTCCACATCTTCAGTAAAATAAATGCTTAAAACATAATATATTTCGCTACAATTAATATTATACCCCAATTAGTGCCTGGGAGAATTGCTGATTCAATTACGTTGACAATCTAAATAAGTGTTTCTGACGGAGATTCTTTTGTATTTTCCTGCATTATACTAGATATCGATTTCTGATGTATTCAAACCCAAAATTCCCTTTACTTTTGTGATTTTACATGAATTAGGTTTATAATTTTGTTTAATATCATCGTATCAATTTAATTTTAAGTCTTATATATATATATATATATATATATATATATATAT
>JAPDSC010055045.1:17562-31014 GCA_026290005.1 Latrodectus geometricus
ACACACACACACACACACACACACAGCAATTTCAACCATCTGTCTGACGGAAAAGTTAAACTATTTTGGTAACTGAAAAAAAAAGCGTGTTTAAGACACGGGTATGTAACTACTGGTAATTTATTTTTTTTCTCCTCGGAGAAAAACACCAAGATTTATTCATACTTTTATAGGACGTATTTCCATTTTTCTTCCTTTTCTTACTCTTATACGCTCTGAGATTTGTAGGAGAAGTTGCGATGATGATTGGGTAAGTAAATGTAAGAAGAGGAAATCTCTGACACACTATCTCTCTTGGCAGGTCACTTAAAATGAAAAATGATTCGTATTGTGGAGTTCAATAAAAATATGTAATAAAAATGAAACACATTTCAAGTGGGATTTCTGTCGTTTACTTTTGAGGATAATTCCTAGCTTTCGACTTCTTCACACTCTTTCGCTTTCTCTGTTCAGGAAGATATTACTTTTCCACAGCGTTATTATCTCTGATTTGCCTCAAGTGCTGAGGAAGGAATTACTCCTTCATCTTTATTGATGAAAGAAAAATTCAACCATTTAAATAAAAAAAATATTCATCAGAAATTGCCATAGAAAAGTAAAGATAAGATATTTTTCGTTCCTTAAGAAACGCCACTGATCATATTCTTGCAATAGTATTGCATTGCTCATACTCTTTTTTTATTCTGAGAAATAACTAAGCTAGTATTAAACACAAGCATCTATATATTATTTTATCTAGTGGAGAAGTTTGCTACATGGAAAATTTTTACAAAATAAAAGCAGAGCTCAAAATAAATTTAAAAATATCTTAACTGACGGACTATATTTCTAATCTCAAGTTTTATATCTGTGTCACTTTTTGAAACACATGATAGGATTTCGTGTACCGAATTTTTAATGTTCTGAATCTTACAAAATCTAGTCTTTATTTCCTTGGCCATACAATAATATCAGTTGATCTTTTGGATTTCCTGTCGTTACACTGTTTTTAGCACTGCAGTGTTGCATCTAACTTTCATATCTTAACTGATATTAACAAATAACTATGAAGTTAAAAAGAACAATGGATACCAACAACAATTTCAAGTTTTATTAAGGTATTTTTCACACTTCTAAAAGTAAAATTAAAAATTTAATTGGGGAAAATAAAATGTGTATGAAAATATTTCTAACTATCGAAAAAGGAGTCATATTTGTTGACATTTAGACTAACCTATTTAAAGAGGAAAATATCAATTAAGAACAATTACAATATTTTATCTTGTAAAATAAACTGTCACTAGATAAATTATAATATTTATCTAGTAGCAGTTCAAACAAAATACTAATACTTCTGATAATTACTTTTGTTACCTTTTTAATTCAGCAAATCAAGAAAGATTTATATGATTAAAAAATCTATATTCCTTATAAGTGCAACAAAGTTTATCTTACTTGGACCCTGTTTGATTAATTTATTTTAAAACTACAAGTCTAATTAAATAAGATACTTAAAAAAGCATATTAAACATATATAATTTAAAAAAAATCATTAATTATAAGTAATTCTAAAAATTTAATAACAGTAAATAATTTAAAAAGAAGCAATGCTTCCTAAAATATTTAATATTAAAACATATAAATTTTTTATATTTCTTTTCAAAAGTAATTACATGCATCTTTTTAGTGACGCTTTCCTTGGATACTAATTTTCTGTAAAAATAATTAATACTTTTTTTAACTTGATAACATCACATATAAATTTTCGTGTGCAGAGAACAACATATGTATCCTTTACAACATAGAAAAACGATAAGTTTCATTAATTAGATTAATGTAATTACTAACAGGAGTAAAAAAATCTGTTTTTTCAACCATTTTTATAAAAAAAATTGTGAGATGAGATTTATTGGCTCTTAATACTAACAATTTTAATTACATATTATATCATATTACGTATTTAATTGATTTCACTTTCACTTGCTATTAAAAAGCAATTATTCTACTTCGGTGAACAGCCTCTAATTAATTGTTCGTTAACTTGCTTAACTAATTTAGGAAACTAATGAGAGGAATTTCTTACTTTGTAATTCAGGGAATGATTCAATTTAATGTAATATCCACAAATCTGACACTTAGAATTGTCTTGTTTTGTTTTTCTGACGTTAGCGGGAGTCGGTAGAAAAGTTTCTGAATTTCGAAACAGAAATTCTCCATCATAATTGGTAAAGAATTTGTGTTGTGGCAAATTTACTTTAATGTGTTATTAAATAAGCATAATTTAAAATGAAAATATTGCAGTTAAACTAGATACAACAATAATATGTTATTAGCTGAGTTTTAAGATGCGTTGCAGGTGTGTTACCATTAAAGGGTTGATGACTTTCATTTTCATTGCCAATATATATTTGCATATATATACATTGTGCATATTTTCTCCTTCATTTTATATAGTAATCAATAACTTCTTTATTTATTTTACTTTATTATCCTATTTTTATTATGATAGTGAACGCTCCATTCTCTAATAAAAAAATTCATGCAAAATTTTATTGAATAAAAACCTTCTAATTCTAATTTTTAAATAAAACATCATCTGCTCTTATAATATTTTTAAACCATAAGACTAGTTTATTTTTCCCAGAAAACTATTCACGAAAACTGATATACTCATTCCAAAAACATGAAATTAATATTACACCTCATACATAATACTGTATCTTTAAATATGAATATATTATAGTCCTTATTTTTAACACAACGTAAGCATTTTTTGCACTTTTGAATTGCTTAATTTTTATCCATATTTCTGTGCATTGAAGAAAGCACCGACATTAATATCAGACGTGTGTTAAAAATATTTCAATTTAATAAAAATATTCCGCCTTCAAATTTATAGCCAAAATTTTGAGAAATTTTTTCTTAAACTTAATTTAATATTAGTGAGCGTAAGCCTTATTAGTGAGCATAAGTATTAACTTATGCTGTAATAACTTATGCTGTAAAATTAAGCTATTTGTATTTTTAATATCAATGATTGTAAGTAACTAAATATTCTAGAATGCAGTATTTAATTATAAAATACACAATTTATATATAAATTCTATACTAGTATTGTTAACATAATAAGAGCATTTTTCAAAACATTAAAATAAATATGACATTTTAGCAAACTTAATTACACTGAAAAATATTCAATTAATATAATCACATTGTTTTTATAAAAATAAATTAAAATTTTCAAATTATTTTAAAACGAAAGTCATGTATTGTTTCTAAGTTACAATAATGCTAAACATCAAAAATCTAATCTTCAGCATAGAAAAATTTTAACGATTTCTAATATCTGTTTTTAATACACAAATAATCCCATATTTAAATGCTTAAAAACTAAATTTCCGAAATAGAAAAATAACAAAAGGATTTGCAAATAACATATATTATTAATAAAATTTTACATATAAATTTTTTTCTTTCGTTTAAACCAGTTTTAAACCAACAAAAAGTTTTAAATTATATGTTGTTTTGATATATCATTCATAGTCAAAAAGAAAGGAAAATATATGAGTAAAAGTTTGCAGTTTCAACCTAACAAGTTACGATCGTTCCGAAAAAGTTTGATGTAAGGATAATATTGTAAAATATGATGTATAACCTGCAGTTTGATCCCAAAAAAATGCATTATTCATTTTCTAACATGACATTTTATGAAATGTATGAGAGAAATGATTTGTGTACCAAATACCAATTTTATTTTCCTTCTCCCTATTTCTTGATAAACGAGAAGTGGTTTTGAAAGGTAAGAACTTCGTGTACAAGGAAATATGCTTGTGGAAACTGAGTGAAATAAAGATTTCTGCTTTCCCGCTTACTTTGCCCCCTTAAACCACTAAGTGTCTTATCTATTATTCTGTTATCGATCAGCTGTGAAAGCATGCATTTATGCTTTTATTTTTTGCTCCTTAATCCGAAAAATGCCTGAGCACTTAGAAAGCTTTTGATAGCGTGCAAAAAGCTTTTAGAAACATATTATGCAGTATGAAAATGCACATCTCTTTGATATTCACGCAATACTTGGAATTTCCAAAAGCTCTGTATTATTCCTTGAACTGAACCTGTGTAGTAACCACATTATTTATTATATTAAAGACATTTAAATATTTTCATTTTAAGGTTGATCCCTTTTCGAGTGTTGATCCCTTTTCGAGAAGTTTAAATTTTTTCCTTTACATAATTTTAGTAAGATAAAATTTTTAATGTTTCTCAAAATTAAAAAGGTATTTTAAATGTTTTTTAGGCTTTTTTAAGCCTGCTTTTTTGTTAATTTTTAAGCTAATGACTTTTATATAAGATACATTAGGTATAGAATTCATTGGAATCTTAAAATATTTGTACCATAGAGTATTTCTCTTTGGCACTATAGTTCATAATAATTAATAAATTGGTTTAATAACAAAATGACGGTATAATATTAAGTGAATTGTCGTTCTCATGAAGTTTTCGATTAGATTTTATTATCATTAAAATATGAGAGTGATTTCAGATTATTTAAAATAAAAATTTATTTCAATATTAATTAATAAATATTGTACAAATAAATATTGGTTAAATTGTTATTCTTCTTTTGGTGATTTCATGTGATATTTAATCATATATATGAAGTTCATTTCATATATTTTATGAGAGAGATATTTAATCAATAAAATTTACATGTTTATCAACTTACTCTTTAAATGTAACATTTATTTAAAAGAAACTAAGGTATAGGAAATTTATATTTTATATTCGCCAGAAATGTTATTTCTAAATATAATAATATCAATAAATATAACTAATAATATTTATTACATTTTTTGAATAAGTTGTGTGCATTGAAGCAAATTGAGAAATTTTGTTTTATTTTTTGAATGTGAATAAATAAATTCAATAAAATTTCTCGGTGTAATGTTAAAAAAAAAACTCATTTGATATAAAGTTTTTGCCCTTAAGTATCATATTTGATACAAATGTCACGGTAATAAGCATTTAATTATGTTATATATTGTTTAATAATAAAATATAAATAGCTAAGGTAAAAATAGTCAAAAACATTTACAAAATATTTCAAAAATAGAAGTTTGTGAAAATAAATATATACACAGGATTTGGAAATACATAATATATGAGCTGATTATTACATACACGTTTGTCAAATATAAAAATTTTCATATTTGAGAAATTATTTGTAATAAAGATTTTATTTTTCGGAATGTATATAACTTTAGGAAAATAGAATATTTCAAAGTCTTGCATTATTTAGAAAGTGAAAAACTAATTAGAAACTGCCCCTTCCTAGTCAGACTCCAAATCTATTTTAAAAGATGGTAATGAAAAAAGTACTATGCACACACATATGTATATTATATATATATATATATATATATATATATATATATATATATATATATATATAGATAGATAGATAGATAGATAGATAGATAGATAGATAGATAGATAGATAGATAGATGTGTGTGTGAGAGAGAGAGTAATGTATATACGTATCACATAATTTTTTTTAAATTAATTTAATAAATAAATGTCTTGGAATATGAAAAATTGATTATTATACTGAATCACTTTATTTCCAAAAATTTGTAAGCCAGGTTAATTTTATAATAAAACATAGTTCAAAACATAGAAATCACAATAAAGCACCATAATATTGAAATCATAATAAGACATAGAAATCTGTATTGATTGCAAAATAGAATATAAAACTATTAGGCTTTAAGTTATACTGTCTGTGCCTGGACAGTCACAATGTCTTAGACAAAGACACGGAGGTATAGGTGCGGAAAACATGATATTTTTCTAATTTTCAAGTCATCATTACTATAATAATATTAGTGACGGATATCAGACGATGTATTAAGAGTCTCTAGTTGCCTATAAAAGTTGACTTAATAATCATTAGATTAGATCCACGTTGTATCGCCAATACTGTAAGAATTTTGTTTCTTGCTTTAATTTTATTGTTATCTATACAATAATAAATTAGTTTTAGATTTAAAAAATGTTTTAAATGGCGAGGGGAGTCAGTAACAGTTATTACAGACTTCTTTAATTTTCAAAATGTTTTCATTTCCACTTCTGAGGCTATAAGAAATTCGTTAAAGAGCTAAGAAACTACTGGGCTCCTATAACGTCTCTCTGTAATAGGGTTATCTGTATTTCTATTACGTATCTCTGTAATCTATCAAATGATACCCATTAATTTTGAAATTTTCCGTCTTACTTAAATTAGAATTTTTAATTAGTCTAATTTCATTAGAATACATCAAGCTACATATAAAGTTGCGTGTTACATTCGAATTTCTACCCATTAAAGCTGTAGGCTCGTTTGTTATAAACTTTTTCAATGATTTACTACTTCATTCCAATTACGCGAATCGCTTTAACAGCTATTCACTTTAAGTGTTTTTCTTTTCAATTTCCCTGAATCCTGTGATAACCAATGAACTAATTGAGGTTGGTGAACAATCCCAAAGCGGAAATTGGCATGTGTACTTGTAAGGTATCTTACTTTAAATAAATAGAAGAAACACATACGTACATTTTTACGTTATCTACAGTTCCCTATTTATTTAGAAATATTTTTTTCTGTTGGTTTAATAAAATATATATGTTCAAATTGAAATGCAAGTGATACATCTAAAATTTGAATTTTAAAACTTCGTTATAATATTAGAAGTTCTAAAGAATGTTTTATCATAATGTTAAAAAATCAATTTATAAAAATAGAATATTAAATATTTCACTTAAAAAATATATCAGCTTCAATTGAGTATTTGTAATTTTTATAGGGTAATAAAATGAAAATTTGATTGATCAGATGATAACACGTACTACGTGTACAAGTACGTGCAAAAGCATGCAATGTACAAAGTACTAGTACACGTAGCAAAATAAAGGATCTGTAATAGTTTTGGGACATTTAGTATCGTGGGATAACTATTTTAGAGCTTTTAACTGTAAACTGAACAGTTGAAGTTACAAAAAAATTTAAGAGAACAACTCAACAACACTGTTTAATGTTTCGAGCACGTCGAGCTTGCTTTTTAACTTAATGGTTCATGGATTTATAGCTTAAACTTTACAAAAGTAATGTTTCAAATGAAAGACCTCAAATTCACAAATTCTTTAATTAAAACAAATTGAGAAAAACTTGTAAAATTTAGCACAAATAGTAAATAAAATAGATGAGCAATAATAACGATATCATGACCTGAATCATTTTAAAAATTTGTTTTCATGAAACACAAGATATTTAGCCAATGTATGAAATGTTGAAATCAAACTTTTAGGAAAAATTAAACTGTAAAACACTATGAAGTAACCTCAATTAAGTGTTTTTACACTTGACATAATCAATAAATAGTTCATTTTAAACTATAATTATAAAACAATTTTTTTTTTCTTTTCTTGAAAATTTATTTCAAATAAAGTATTGATTGCTTGAAATTATTTTGTATAAGCATTTGTAACAATGCTTATATTAATTTTTATAAAAGTAAAACAATTTACTAATTTTTTAAAACATTTTTATTACAATCTTCGGAATAGAGAAGAGTTTTAAAAGGATAAGATTTAATAATAAATATATTGACTTCTATTTTAAATATTAAAAAACATCCTTAGGAGGATATACTGACTATCTTCATAACGCAGTCCAGTATATTATCCTAACATACTTTGAAAGCTTTCACTGAAACCCCAAATGTTTCTTAATTATATGACTTCTAACAGTTGCAAATCATGTAACATTTTAAACATTTTCAAGAATTATGACCAAATATTTTAAATTATATAAACATTTGAAACACAAATTAATATTTTTGCAACCTAATTACATTTTAATTCCATATTTACATTTAATACATAGTCTAATTCGATTATCTTTGCATTTACATTCTGCAAATTATCATATTTTATATAATTTCATTCTATAAATAAGCAATCCTATAAATTATTGAATCATTGTAGCTACAAATATAACTTCATGTAGCAAACTATTCTAGCCATTAAACTTTGCATCATTAAATATTTCACAAAGATTAAATAAATAATCTAAACTTATGATAAACTAGAAATATTCATTTTTAGATTAATATTGTGTAAAATGTAAAATTTCTATCATTAATTATAAGCGTAAATGTCTTTCGTGTTAGTTTCTCTCCTTTTGAAAACAACATCAACAAATGGGAGGCCTTCGTACCAAAAATGTAGCCTCGGGCTCAATTGTTGAGTTAAATGCCAGAGATCAAAAGTCAATTAAAATCAGAGAATTTCAATATAATTTAATTTTCCTATTCATCACAAGTTTAGACTTCCTTAAAAATAATTTGCCTCCCTTCTTATTCAGTAATTTCATATTAGTTTAACGTATTTCGATCAGCGAAGATTATCCCTGAATAGAGTGAACTTGAAACGCAGCTGTGCTGGAAATGACGTTTAACATAAAATTATTTCAGCTTGAAACTATTTCATAATCCATTAGCCTGAGATATTTAATAGCCAGTTTATAGAATGGATAGCTAAATTGACTTAAAACCATTTATATCAATAGAATCTTTCCTGAATTTAAGCTTCTGTTAATATCTGAAGTATTGATGTTATTCAGCCAAGGGTAAAATAAGCTAATAGTTGCAATTTAAATGTAACTACATGTTTGAAAACTAGAAAATTACTTGGGTTATTGACATAAAATAAGTAAAAAAAATAAATTCACTTCCGAATTAATACTATTTAATGTAAGAGTTAAATAGTTAGAATTTCCATTTAACCAAAGGAATTAATTTAATTATTTCCATTCAATTTAAACACTCTCTTTTTCAACGTTTACTTTAAAAAATTTATTCAAGTTATTTTTCTATTCATAGTCATAAAATAAATTGGAATAATAAAGTCACTTCACTTGAGAGTTTTCTTGATTACTGGTGTTTTTGCATTTGTAATTTGATATATTATTTATTTATATTTTATTATAAGTATCCAATTACAGCTAGATAGTTAATATAATTCTAATAAATAATAATAAGTTATTGTAATTATATTTAAACACAAAAAGTGCACACTTGCAGTACTAATCGAAATATGCTTCTTTCGACAGTTTTAAATTTGTATCGAAAACGCTGTTTGATATAGTAGGATGTACAACTCTAGATTTGTAGTATCATTTGCTATTTTATTTTGGATTTCATTTACAGTGTATTTTATTTAAATAAATTTTATTAAAGCATTTAAATACATGTCAAAATGGTAGCAATAATCAAGAGATTTAAATTTTTCCAAATGTTGGTAGTTTTTAGAAAATTCATAAAAATTTCCTTTAAGGGGGGGGGTATTTGTTTAATAAATAACTTAAAACTGAGCTTTTAGATGAAATAAAATGTGGGGTATTCTGTATTTCCCTGTTTATTTCCCCATGACTGGATATAAGAATTCCCTGTAGCGAAACTGGTTAAGAATTGCTTGATAGTAGAAAAATTAATTTTAATATTAATACACGCACAATTTAGTACGTGTAAATTAATACTTTTTAAAACTTTAAAAATTCAATTACCCCAGAATTCGATAAATATTTTTATATCAAACGGAAATATTAAACTCATTTAATGCTTAAATATTTGGACCTTTAAACAATATTAGTATTTCTCAATCCATATGCATAAAAATGTGTTTGAGGTTTGTTGTGATGTTACAACAAGATGTTTTTGAGAATTAACATGTGAAAATATTTAACTTATTTTTTTCCTCATTACCATTGTACATACTAAAGCAAAAATCGGAAATTTGTTCAATGCTATTAAAAAATCTTTTTCTCCGAGCAATAAACTTAAATTGAGTTCTAGTGGGATAAGAAATTAACATGTGAGTATTAAAAAATTAAATATTTGGACAAGTTTAATTTTTTATTACAGAAATAATCTTTATCTTGAAAGACAAAATGCTTTAAACAATGTAAAATAGAATTTTGCTTAAAAAATTTTGATAGTCGCTAAAATTTAAAAGAACTCTTGTTATGTAATCTAAAGTAAATATTGTAACAAAATTTTTAAATAAAAGAGGATTAAGCAATTTTTGTAGAGAGTATGTAATATTTTATTTACTAATTTTAGGATCAGATTAAAATTTTTGTGCTACATCTTTTCTTGTTAACAATAGCACTAAACCGCAATCATGTGTTTAATTTTTTTTTCAAAAATAATAACTTATTAAATAAATAATACAAGAATTGTTTAAAAAAATTATAATGAACCATACATTGTGTTCTTTAAATAAAGGTGATGTTTATAAGAGTCTTGAAAAATATATAATATACTCGTAATAGCTTTCTTTGTTCCCACTTAAGCAAAGTTAAGTATTCATAAAAAACAAAGAATAAAAATATGATAATCTATTTTATTGATTACGAGCTCACACAAAAATTAAATACTAATCCACATAACAATAAATTTAAATTGTTTGACGAATATAAAAATGAAATGAAAGTTCTTTTAGTTATATTTTCACAATACAAAAGACTAATTATAAATTTTACCATTTTTTGTTTTCAGTATCATCTTCGTATTTCTATTTTCATATGAAAAATTTGGTGAATAATAATTATTTAAAATTCATTCATTATGATGATAATTTTAAAATTCACTGTGTGTGAATTTTCCTTAGTTTTAAAAGTTTATGAAATACTGCCCAACATTAAGGCATTATTTGAAAAATAATAATAATGAGGAAAAGATAATAATTAATGAGTAATTGGAACCTTTCAAACAGAAAAACTGAAAAACTAATTAAATACGATTAAAAGGCACAAAAATACGTTTTATTAATATTTTTCCAATGAAGATAATTACTTTGTGTAAAGTACAATTTCTTTAAGTCTAGAATTTCTAATTATTATTTGTGAAAAATTGTGATTGAAATATTTAACTTCTTCTCTCCTTTCAGTTATTTATGAAAACAATGAATTGAATATTTTAAACTAAGAAGCTGCTATAATAAATCACTAATAATTATGAAGCGCAAATGTCGAGCCTCCTGTTTGTGGTCTGGATCGAGTGTAAAAGGCAATTTTTTTCAAAAGTCACTTTTCTAAAAATGTACATACTTTAGTCACTATATTATAATACTATAATCAAAGATTTAACTTATATTATTTTGTCAATAGACATGAAAAAATAATTTAACACTTTTAAGTATTGCTTCCAAACAATTTAAAAACCAACCAAAACCAAATTTTGTCTATTTAGAAATAATAATTAGTTTTTGTTACTTTTTAAAAAGATGTGACAAAAAAAATTTAGCTTTTTTATTAAGTATCGTTTCTAGACAATTCAGAAATAAAAGGAAAAGCGAAATTTATTTAAAATATTCCATTGTTTTTTTCACAAAAAATAACATTTTAATAAATTATTTCTTTAAAAAATCATTCCTCATTCATCAATAAAAGAGCATTTTGAACATATAATTTCATTTGTCTCATTTGTTAAATTAAATGCATGGATGCCTAGCAAAACATATTTTAAGAAGTACGTAAATAAAATAAAGACTGAATATATTTGAAAAAGTGACACTAATATTTAAAGTCTACAAAAATTATTTCTAATTTATTGCTCATTATTTAATAAATGATTTGCTCAGGCATATTTAAGAATATGTTAATGATTTATAAACATGCAATTGATGAATAAAGAAAAATTGCTCTATACTGCTGAAGATATCTGAGCTAGAGATATTTCTAAATTTTTAATCTTGAGAAGTTAAACTTTTTATTTATAGTATATCCTGAAAATGTTTCTTATTTTCTCCTTAAACATAACGAGTAATTATAACAAGAAGTGTACACTGCTACAAAAATAAATGTATAAGAATCTTAAGTTTTTTTGAAGGTAAAAGCTACATAGAAACATTCTAAGTCAAATAAAGTATAATTTTTATATTTTTCTAGCAAAAAGTACTATCAAGTATTTCTCTGAGTGTATTTATATGTTAAGCAACACTATTACCAATAGTACATTAGAACAAATTTTTAATTTTTTTCACTTATCTTTCTTATGTTTTGAATAAAAAAAGCCTATTCCGTAAAAAGGATAATTTATCTTAAATTTCTCATTCAGTACATAAAATAAAAAGTATCAGATGACCAAAAAAGAAATTGTTACAAAAAATATTAGTATTTAGGAATACTTTTTGAAATATGTTTAAGAAGTCGGTATCCTTCTGTCTTGAAATTAAGAGTATCAATAGAGAATATCTTCCTTTATTGTCAAACAAACAAAATTATAAATGTAATAATGCGTCTTAGGTTCTGTAGGCTATTGGTATATTTATTCAAAATCCAAATATATGTGACATTTTCATAAAAATTTTAAAATTAAAAAATAAAGAATAATTTTTAAAAAATTAATAATTAACGCTCCGTACAGGCAATTAATCGTTAAATTCAAATTTTGAGTGAAGAAAACTATTCAAGAGGTTAAAAATCAGCATTTTTCAGCTGTTAGATTTTGTCAAATAGTAAAACTTACGCCTATGAATCAAATGAAATTATTTAATAGAAATAAAATCTAATGTTCTTATTTACTGAAAATATGGATCAACAATAGAACTAATTTATTACCAAAATTACATACGAATTATATGTAAAAGCCGTATAATGCTTTCTTTTTCAATTTAACAATTTACAGTCCTCTGAGTTGAATATTATAGCAGAAAAGTTTTTCTATCCAAAAAAGCAACTTAAAACCAATAAAACGAGAAACACCCAAGAAGGTTTCAAAATATAGATCGGATAAGCTAAAGTAAGTTTTGCTCAATAGCGTGAATTTACTTAAGTCACGATTGATCCAACGAATTTCTAGAAAGCAAGCTTTGACTCCTGGGAATTGATGGGATCTCATACTTGACAATTTTTCGAGATTTTTCTCTAATGCTACACAAACAGGATTCCCTTTCTTTCTCCCCACAAACTCTACCTAACTAAAGCAAACTTACCACAAACGTGGGGAAACTTTGGAAAATTGTAAATGAAATGCAGGAAACTAGATTTCTAACTTTTTAGATGCAAAATATTCATATATATATATATATATATATATATATAGCAAAATATATATATATATATATATATATATATAGATAGATAGATAGATAGATAGATAGATAGATATAGATATATAGTTGAATAGGAGAAATGCACTAACCGAACAGCAATTAGTATTGCTTAAAAATTGAGAGACTTTATATCAAGATAAAATTTTTTATTGATGGTGAATGTTTATAAAATCGAAATCGTAGATGGGATTGACAAAAATATCCTTAAAAATTCTACTAACGCGCTAATTGTCTATTTTTCTCAAAACTTGATTCAGATCAAACCAGAAGCCAACTTCAGTGTGTGTGTGTGTGTGTGTGTGTGTGTGTGTGTGTGTGTG
>JAPDSC010055046.1:0-23232 GCA_026290005.1 Latrodectus geometricus
TTTATATAATTAAGATCATAACAAACTAAATATTTATGGATGTTTAAAAATATATAAGCAATAACAATAAAAATAGATTCTACGGTATTTGAAGCAATTTTTTTTACAGAAAATAAGGTCTTTTATGGAATTAGATTTATTTCTAATACCTTGTTTATAATATAAATCCATTTGTTGAAGCTTTTTAATTAATGTTAACAGAAGAGTGTGAATTCTTTATTTTATTAATAAATTATGATTATTAAATAAAATTATTAAAAAATAATAAATTAATATTATAAATATGTTATATTTGGTTAATATGTATTTCAAAAGTAATTTATAATTTTCGTAATAAATTGATTGTATCAATTAAAATTGTTAATTTATAGAAATACTATTAAAAAAGTAATTATATTTATAAAAGTAAAAATTAACTTTATTTGTATTTAAGAATCATGATGATTTAAACGTAGTTACTTTTAAAATTTTATGAGTTTGATATATCTTTAAATTGATGCTTGGAACTATATTATGAAGTTAACGTAAATAATCCTTTTCTGTTATTAAAAATGCTTAATGAGATAGGAAGTGAAAAGCATATTTAAATAAATTAATAAAAAATTTTGTTATTGAAGTTTCAGAAATTTATTTACATTTGCTGTTAGTTAAATTAATTAAAAGCATCACAGCAATATAATTTATTCTTTAAATATTTTTCTATTTTTACAAATGTTTATTTATTGCTTAACTATTTTCGATAATTGAAATTAATGCAAGCTTTACTAATTGTTGAAGTTTTGCGGAATTGCGAAAATCTGTTCAAATATTTATATGCATACATGCATATTTTAAATATTCATCTGTCATCAACAATACGATACCTGAAAATAGGGACAACTGGGATAAAAGTACATGAAAAGTTTTGGAATTTCATTAGAATCCCAGGAATAATAATGATTCTAAGCAGATTTTCTATATAGAAACTGAGATTTGTTCAGTAAAGTATTAGGTTATTTTCTTCTTCTTCAGTTTGGAAGAAATTTAGAATCTTATTATTTCAAATTTAAATGATATGTGACAAATACATTTAAAAAAGTTTTAAACTTCAAAAACTTTCATGGTGGATTTGATGAAAATAAAAATTACAATTTCATTTTTATATCTTACACAGTTATAATTACATTATAGATTTCTGCATCTCCTATTTGAAATTAAGTGATGAAATCCTTTCATTTATAATTTGGTGATCTTAGTAAAATTTTATTAAAATATGTGAAATGAATGTAAAATTTGATAGACTATATAATTTGTTTAAAAAACTAATATTGATGAAAGTAATTTAGATTACTAATTAAAATTAATAATAATATATTTTATTATTAAATGATTTTTAATTAGCACATTCTTACCATCATAATTGATGAAAAGCATTCTATCATAATTATTACTGAAATCGAAAAAAATCAAAGAAATATTCCTCAGTTTTAATATTATTTAATTTACAATGTTTTAGAAATCTGATTAAGAAAAGAAAACGTGATGAATTATTTGTAAAACGTATTTAAATAAATAATTAAAATAAAATAGTTTTGATACAGTTTGTTACTTCAAGCTCTAAATTTCATATTTTGATACAACAGCTAAAATAAGTTACCTTTCAATAATAGTGTAAGATAACTGTCAAGATTAATTTTGAAAAGAAATTTAAGGAAGGTAAAATATGTTGATTAACAATTTCCGATAAAATATTTTCTTTTTTATTTTACAAGGTTATTTAAGCAGATATCTAATAACTTGATTGGAAAAGTTCTGAAAACTTTGATGATTTTGTTTCTTTTTATTTTCTCAATTATTTTTTGTCATTCTCTTACTTATTTAAATGACGCAGTTAAAATGCACATTTTAACATTTGCAGGATGTAAGGCGATAAAATTGAAAAAAAATCAATTATAAAGAATAAAAGAAATTTTTTTACTTCTTTTGATTTAATGCTTTTGTGCTTTTGTTGAAATTCGCGTTAAATGATTAGTTTCGTTACAGTAATCCTAGTTTGTAATTTAATCCTAGATAGAAAAGGTGGCAGAACAAAGGAAAGTTCTGTAAGAAATACTTTAAGTTTGATAAATGAGGTGGCAATCAACTGCCAATAAAAATGGCTGCCTTCAAACTTTAACAAAAGAATTTTTTATTGCTTTGTTATGTCCAGACTTCAAAGCTTTTGTTAGAGATTTTTTCCTTTACATTTTTTCTTATGATTCTGCTTTGTTTATTTAAGAAAATTTGATTCCAGTTCACTCATTTTATTAATTTCGTATGTCTTAGTGAAAGTTCTTATACAACGCTTACCAGCTTAATCCATTTAAACAGTTGTTAGAATTTACTATTAAAAGCTTTTTCCTAGTCAAATGGTTTTTTTATTTTTTGAAGAAATTAAGGACTATATCCAAGTAAATGAACTACATTTACTTATAGTTTACTATCACTTTGATATTATGTAAAAAATTCCTTTTAAATATTCTGGAATTCTACCAAACACAGGTAATGCGTTCCATATTTAACGTTTCTTTAAAATATTGGGTTGTTAGGAAAGCTATTTCATTTTTCTGATATGAATCAGTTTTTTTGCAAATGAAAATCAACCCTTTTATGAATATAAAAGGATGCTATGACCAGAAAGATGGTAAAAGGTATTGGACTGGAATTGACTCTATATAATTCAATAAAATAGTTTTCATTTTTCGTATCATGTAAAACGGAATAAGTTTCTTAACAACCCAATAATATATATAAAAAAATATAAAAAGTACTGGTCAATAAAATGAAGGCTTACCTTAAATTCATTTTCATGTTTATCTCTTAACTAAAAAAATTGTTATAAGCATTAAGAAATATTTACAGAAACATTTTTTAAATATCTCTTACTTAAAACTAAAGCTTTTCTTAATTTGGTAAAAACTAGTTAGAATAGTTAAATGAAATTGTTAGAGTTTGGTAATTTTATATATTTTAGTATAATAATTTTGAACCAAAATATTGGGTTCTTATACAGGACATTGGAAAACTGCTTAAGTTAGATCAAATGCTACAAATATTTACTCTGTTATGAAGCTTTTTCATTCCTAAATATATATGAACGGTGGTACAATTTAAAAAAAGTACTATGGAATAACTAAGGTAGATAAGCTGATTAAAGGTCAAGGAAGTGTGTTTTCAAATGCCGCAGCTGTTTTCAATGGCTTGTAAACTTTAAGGTAATTTGAAACATGCCAGACAGAATTTAATCAAACAATTTATTAAAATATGAAAGGAGTTTCAGCTGTAATTTTGGATATAGTTTTTCAAAAGAAAAAATAAATACTTAAAATAAAACACTGGAATAAGAAAACTTTATATAAAAAGGAAAAAATGTTGAAATTGAATAGCACAAAGTTTGTTTTGTATTTTTCTATTTTCTAATGTTAGATTTGATTTTTTTTTCTTTATTAAATGGGATTTGTATTTATTTTTTCTAATTTTTTTCAATTAAGTTTAAATTAAAAGAATGATTTTCATGGGATTTTTCTGTTATAAAATACTTATCAACTTATAAAACATTTTTATTAAACTTATTGTAGCCTTCGATCACCATGACTTCTAACATTTTGTCCATAGTGAAAAAAGCGCAATTTAAAAAAAACAATTAAAGAGAAATAAAAACTGATTTATGATCCAAGCTTCAAAGTTTTAGAATAGTTAAAGTCAAAACTAATGTATCACAAAAAGTTTTTAAAGTGGATAAAAAGTCACTATATTACCAAGATAATACATTAATAACAAAACAACTATTGTCTTATCAGAAGCAATATTGGTAAAAAAAATATGTTAAAAAAGTTTGTCGCTTTTTAATTATCACAGTGGAAATCGATGACACATTAATATTATCATGAATTTGAGTATTGATTTTATGCTTGTAACACAGCCTTTTTAAAATTTATACTAGTAAACCTAAACGCATGACCCAAATTAGTTTAATTTCAGAGTTTACAAGTAGCAATTTTGAAGCTGAAACTTAAATAATTTTCATAATTTCATTTTAATTTTTTAAATAATTTTCTCAACCTTAAACTGATTATGTATTTACAAGATTTTATAAACTTAAATTTTAGTAAAAATAAATATATTTAGACTGCAATAAAAATGAATGTTTATGACTTATATTCAATAGATAAAAAGGGGCATTTTTTAATGAGAGCTGTTAAATTAAAATGAAATTTAAATGGACAACTATAATCAGAAGCTGGAGTCGAAAAAATTACTTATTATAATACAAATATTGAAATTTGAAGAAATGTAGGAATTACGTTGTCTATGTAGATTTTATGCTCGAAATGATTACATCAAAAACTTTAAATTTTCTTCATAAAATCTTTAAACATTTATAACCTGATTAATACAACATTTTTATCCATATGGTATTTAAATACTCAACACCATTGTCTCCATATTAACTATTGAACATTCTCCACTTGATTCCCATTTTTGACATGGATTGATTTCTGTAATTTATGATTCACTTTTAAATGTTGACGTTGTCGCAGTGCAAACGACATAAAAGAAGCCAGAGAGGAATCACATGTTTTATTGTACAGTGAATTCAATAATAATTCCTCTTGGCAGTAGTGTTTGAAATATAAAAGAAAGGAAATGCATAAAAATTGTAATACAATGAGACAAGTGTCATAAAGGAATAAAACTAGACATTCCAAAGTGGCATTTGAAAACTTCAATTGAAGTTATAGCAGTTTTCCATCCTAAGGTCTATTTCTCCTTGGGATAAATGGGTGGTCTATATAATATAAAAATGTTCTCTTTTTAGACCGTGGGCTGAAATCTGTAAGGAGCTTAAAAATAGAGTTTTGTACCACTTCTTTGGGGGCAATTTAAAGACATATGATTAAACTCGATTTATATGCGGAAAACATAAATGCAAAAAGTTCTGGAAAAAATAGTTGCTCCTTTTTTTATAAATAGCAAAAATTCAATGCACTTTTTTCATTGTGCCTTCGAACACATGCGCATTGTTACATATTCATTCAGCCAATCAAATGCGAGTATTTCACTCTTGTTTGTTTGCTTCTGAAACGAGTCTAGTCAAAAATGATCCGCCGATTATAAAGTTATATTTGTTTTGAAAATTATATTAAGATTATGTATGTATTAAAATTTGTTCACATCAGTAAATTGAATTAATTTAAATTAAAATTGGCATCATTTGCTTTGCCTCTACGATACGCTACACTTCTCGGTGAAAAAAGAATACACACGATAACACAATATGTAATACAATAATAAACAATTCTGCCATAATCATAAATATTAGGACTATATTATTTTACTAGAAATCATAATAAAAATATAAATATAGAATTATGTTTACATTTACATAGAAAGTACTGGTTAAATAAAAAGTACATTTTAGCTAAAACCAAAACTAGAAACACACAAACCAGTTTTTACATTTCATATAAAAACATGGATGTTGATTACATGCAATTTAATATTTTAGAAAAATAAATGCAATTAATTCCATCACTGTTATTTTGATTATTTTTCCAGTTTTTACTGCAATAAATAAGTAAACAAATATTCATAAGTAGATAAAATGATATATAAAAAATAAATTGCACCTTTAGAAGCATACTTTTAAATTAAATATTTATGAGAAAAATAGAATTTATTTATCACATTAATTTAACTAGTATTCACAATAGTATTTATTACTATAAAATGTAAATTGATAAATTACATTGGAATTGAAGTTTGAATAAATAATGCATAATAACTTCATTGTTTGTTCTATTCTAATAGCTACATGTTAAAATAAGATAGGGCAATGTCATACAAATAATCTTTATAGTAATAAGGAAGATGACAGAAAAAGTCTAAAACAATGCAATGTTAACCTCAAAAATAATAAAAGATTGAATCAATGCTATTCAGCAAAACATAGAATATCATGGATTTAATAATCGAAATCAAGAAATATATATCTTTTATTTATATATCAATATGATTGACACTGTACAATAATAAATATATTCAATAATTTAATAACTAATTAAAATTAGATAAGTAATTATATAAATATTTTTAAAATAAAGGTGAAAATATATACAGTATTGAAATGCAAAACAATATTTATCCCAAAATTATACAAGCTTACTTCAATATAATATTCAATTTTTCAAAATAATGATAATTTTGACTAATACAATTACATTGATATAAATAAAACATTATTTTAAATTATAAATTACGTCAACATGTGTTTTTACTCTAAAAAGTAATTTACTATTGAACAAATAAATATACAGCATTTGAAAGTCATTGATTAAAATACTGAAAAATTATGTACTTACAGAAATAATTCTTATAATTTCTTGAATAAAAAGAAAAAAATTATCGGTGGTAAAACACAATTTTGATCAAGATTCATCACCCTCAAAATCCATATCAGCTTCTAATTCACAATTTTTACATCCATAACAAGCACAAATTTCAGTACATTTCACTTTAGAACGGTAGCATGAACATAATGAAACAACACAAGTAGTCTTTTTACATTTACAGAATGTGTGCTCTACGGTACTGGCAGGAACAGCTTCTTTACATTGCCTTCTGATAAATTCTTAAATCGTTTTTCAACAGCAGAAATTCTGGTCTTATCGGTAAACAGTTGGTAACATTTTTTATGGTATCCAAGAGTTTTATCAGTAGGTAAACTGAAACATTCGTCTTCTTCCAGAAGCATTAAGTTCTCAGAAATTATACGCTCATAACAATCAAGTAATATCCATTTGTCAATGCAATCCTTTACTTTGCTCCAACGTTTTCAGAAAAAGGAGAGACAATTCTAAGATTTTCCTTCCCACAATGCAAACAACAATTCATAATTGAAGTCATCGTAAAAATTTAAATATTGAGCTCAACGTTAATTGTCAACAAACTTGTTTGTTTACAATCAAAAGCATGTGTAAAGCGCGCTATTTTTATAACTGCGTTCCTCATTGGATAACTGTGGAGTGAGGAACATGGTAGAAGAAATTTGATTGGCTGAATTTGCGGATGGACAAAACTTTTGTATAGAAGTAGTTCCACAATTTTTTAAAATTCTCAAAACAATGTGCACTTCATGAAAGCAGAACTTTATGTAAATAATAATATTTGACGTTGAATTATAAAATGCAAATGGAATTACATTGCCCCCAAGTTGCGGGAACAAACATGCAAGATAAGAGTGTTGAGCCCACGGCCTATTTGTATTTGTGTGTGACCAATCAAGGGCTATGAGGGGAGATTTCTGACCCTTCCCTGGAAGACCAGAAGTTACGTATTCATTTCATGATCAAAATAATAACCAATAGAAGAATTGGGAGGAAAAATTAAGACAACTATAAAGTTAAGGAGTAGTCTCCGATGATAGAGAGACCTAAGCCTCCGATGAGATATGGGAAAATAAGCCTCCGATAGAGACCTAAGACTCCAATGAGATAAGGGAGAACCAGGCCTCCAATGAGATGGAGACTCAAGCCTTCGATGAAATAGATAACTACAATAGTCCTCAGATGATAGAGGGAAAAGGACAAAAATGAAGCAGACCTACTCAAACGAGAAACATGGAACAGATCAGTTCATGGGGAATACAGAAGCAATGTGATGATAAATGAAGAGCCCAAAGAAACCTGAGCAACTGTACTGACATACCAAGGGTGATGCACTAAAGGGGGTGAGTATTTTTAATCTCTTCCTCAGAACCATGGCCACAATGTTTCATAAATATATTTTGATTAAATTTATATATCAATTGAAAATTTAATCAAGAATGTTCAATTTAAATATTTAAATTTTAATAATATAATGAAATTGTATTATAATTTAACTTTGTCTTTCTGATTTATTCTCAATAAATCTCCACTATTATCTAAGAACCTGGGTTAGCTCGGAGTTTCTCTTATATATCGAGATCCACCACAAAAGACGTTATTTCAACTAATCATATCAACAAAAATTTGCCTACAGAATAATATTTTAAATTTATGTAATGTATGGCACTGTTCAGCGTATAAAAGATTAAAAAACTATGCCTTTTTATGCATGTGAAACATTTACTTTAAACTATAAAATTTTCATTATAAAATAATTGTTAAAATTGATAGATTTTATTATTAAAAAGCTCTTTTACTGTATAGGATACTTCTCCTGTATACTCTTTTACTATAAAGGATAATTTAGAAAGACAAAGTTACTTAAAATAGCCCTGACAAATAAAAAAACATCAGACAAAATTTGTTGCTACATTTAAATACATGAATGTTACCTGTCACCTATGTAAAACGAATTTTCTACGAAAAATGCTTTTCATTCACGATTTCTTTTATTCGCTTGAATAGGACATCCTTAAATTGGGTCATTCCAGTAGATTTAATCCAGTGTCAGAATAATTGGCCGAATCATCGAATTCTTTCACCAGAAGAGACTATGAGAAAAATAATCTTTTTTTGCCGAATAAGGACGTTGAAAAATTTGTTATGATCCATTTATGGCTACAAGGAATTTAAAAAAAGGGAAAAAAATGGGATGTTAGAATAGTTTATTAGAATAGATATTATAGGAAGAACACTATATGTAAGCTTCTTCATAATAATGATCCTCTTTTAAATCTACTCGCGTAATCTAAATTTAATCTAAATCATTGAGTAAATTTTATATTTATAAAATCGTAATTTAAAACACTTAAAATAATGAAAGTTATGAAATTATTAACTTTTTAATTTTTCTAAGAATTTTAATTTGTATTACTATTTTTACTTTAAAAAGCATTTTTCTATATTAATGGTGATAGCAAAAACTGTGCCATGAAATATTTAGAACATTTAAAAATATTTTTAGTATAATTTCCAGATTTAATTTGTTAAAATAACAGTAAACTGTGCAAAGAGAAGGATAATTAGAAAAAACAAAAGTTCAATTCCTTCTTTTATTTTCCTTAACGTTCTTGTTAATCATTTGAAAATCAATTAATGTTATCCATTTAATTCCGTCAATAAATGATGATCTTCTATTTATTTATGGGATACACTTGTTAGTATTCTTTAAGTGATATTATTTGACAGTGGATTCCATTTTATAAAAAATCAGTTTTCTTAAATTATGCTCAAACGTTTAGTTGCTGTGAAATAAATTTAAGTAAGTAAAATATGCTTATGTAACATCATTGAAAATTAAAACAGGATAATCTTTTTACAATTCTATTTCTTAATATTAACAGTAATTTAATACTAATACAAAAGTAAATTTTCATTTTATTTCATTAAATCAAATATTTCAGATTTAAAATATTTACTTAATGTAAGATAATTTTAACGCGTAATTTTTGTTGGCTGTAAATTTTCCTTAATTTTCATAATGTTTACATATTGGTTAAACACTAAACACTTTTCAAATTTAATCATATGTTTAATTTTCAATAAAGGACTTTGTAATACTTAAATTAATTGAAATATAGAAATTTTTATAAAGATTATTGTTGTAGAATGCAGTTACAAAAAAATTTCCATTCTTTTACAAAAGTTCCCTGTCTTATTTTCCAGAGAACATTATTTTTTAGTGAATAATTACTTCTGTATTTAACGCTAGCAAATATAAAAAGTAATGTTACTTTTCCAAAAACAAATTCTACTCCTATGTATTTAATTGTGTGAGTGAAATTGAAGAGAATATTTATTTAATAAATCTTTAAAAACGTTATTTTGATAATTAATTAAGATAAACGTTTAAAGCATTTGATGTACTCTTAAGCAAATATTTACTAAATTGAATTTTTTTAAAAATTAATTTTTTATTTTAATTAGGATTTCTGTAAAGTTAATTAATATTATTACTTTTTAAATTTTCTTCATAAAAATTGTTCATGAAATATTTTGTATATAGCACATTTTGAGCATGATTTAAAAAGTACGTAATTGTTAAAAACTTAGTAAATGGAATCCATTAGAATGTCTAAGACACATTTTTGAGAGGAACATGTAAGGTTTAAGTTGATGTAAATTTGTTTTTCTGTCTTTCTTAATTTACTTGAAAAATTAAGATAATTTATTTAAAATAGTGATTAGGAATACCAATAAAAATAAAGCAAAGTGTTCACTAGAGTGGGAAAATATTACAAATTTAGTATCAAATTTTGTTACCTAAAAAGTTGATTCATTCAAAACCACCGAATTTAATTTAAGCTCAGCTTACAATAAATTTCTAGATATAATAACTTGAACCATCAACTTGAAAAAAAGTGCTGGTTGTTGTTAAGATATTATTTAATAAATTTTTCCTTGGAAAAAATAAGTAAAACATTTCTGCAACAAAAAGAAAAAGAGCATTGATTGTACTAGATATGAAGTATAAAAGACAGAGTATTGAGGTCAAAGGGGTTGTCTTTTTACTTTTAGCAGATTATATCGACGCGTAATCCTCTCGTTATCTAACGTCGTGTTCAGTGTTCTGTAGATTGTTAGAAATAATCCTTTTTACTGTTAATCTAAGCTAAAGAAAGCGAAAACTTTCTGACGTTTCTTTGAGTTATCAGTTATTTGCCACACGCTTCATTGATTATTACTACTGGAGAGTTTTATAAGGGAAAAAAATACTTATTACAACAATGTTTTGATCAGTTTATTAATATTTCTGCAATTTTTTGAACATATTAGGTTAGTTAGATTAAATTTATAATACTTATTGCTAAGAAGAACTGTAAACAAAATAAGGTTTTTTTAATATAGTAGTGTTTGTTTTCAGTTTCTAGTTCGCAAGGAAATAGTTAATATCGTTACTTTTCAGTTCATAAGTAGTTAATTAAGATAGTTTTATGTTTTTTTAAATTAAAAAAATATAATTTTTTTCTATACTATTAAGAATTTACTTGATACATTTATTGTATACAGATACATTAAATTTCAGATGAAGAAATGAGTTCTATTGAGAAGAGAGGAAATATGTTAGAATTTCATAAAATCAAATGAATTTTTTTACAGGTTTCAGAATGAAAAGAAATTGAAAAATTATTTAAAATAAATCTTTTCATAATATTTTCTGAGATATGAATAGTAAAAGAATATATTTCTCAAATTATTCTGACTTAAAAAATATGAACTTCAATACATATCTTTTACATTTTCTTATAGACATATGAAAAATATTGTTATTTATTAAAATTGTAAATTTTATGAATTGTTTACTGTAATCTTAAAATGAAATGTAGCACTAACAGTACTAAGCACTATTTTTGAATGAAATTTATTATTTTCTCTGATAAGTTTTTCTCTTAAAAAAGATCATAACAAAGTATTAATTTTATTGATATTATTAACTATTTGACTTATATAAAACAAGATTTCAAATTATTATTGTTATTTTTATATAAGTAAAAGGATTGTAAACTCAATAATTGTATGTAAAAATCATTTAAGAAGTTTGAAATCTTTTTTCTAGACATCATTTATAAAATTTCATTTTGAGGAAACATAATTTCTATATCGCTTGACTATATTGGTAATACAAAAGTTTTGAGTTACAAAGTTAATCCATAAATATTTACAACTCATATTATATTCGTAACTAATATTTACTTGAATAAAGTTGTAATAAAGTTTATAAAATGTAAATTAATCTATGTAACATGCAATTTACTACAATGTACAAATTTACAAAATATTGCTTGAGAACTAAAAAAAAATTAAAACGACTGCATAAAATTATAAACTAATTATAAGAAAATGTGGTATAAGTCATAACTCGAATGTGCTCTAAACTAAATTATTTGTAATAAAAAAATTACCAAAGTCTTTGCAATTATTTTTTAAAATAGTCACTAAATAATTATTACTCCAGTTTTAACTTTACCCAGTCACTTCAAAAATCAAAGTTTTATTTACTTAAAAAGATATTGTTGTAACGGTTTTTATTCATGCTGTTTCTGTTAATAAAATTTTATTGGTATGTACGTATTTGCAATAAAGACTAGATGCGTAGCAGTTTGCCATGTATGTTTATAATAAGTCAGAATCTAATTCAAATTGCATGTTCAGATCGAACTATTTCTCATGCTCAAAAGCACTGTATGGCAAATAACCATAATCTCTGATCATCTTTGAAACATAGTAATTTATTTTCAAACATCGTAATTTATTTTCTTTCAAGAAATATTTATTTTTTGAAGAAAATTATTGAAATTTATTTAGTTTACATTTACTTTAAAATATTTTTAATTTCAATATTTCATTAATAAAGTAGTAGTGTATTAGGTTTCTTAACTCCTATTTAAAAAACAAATAATTTTATTTATTTGTATAAATGGTTTTATTTATTTTTAAAAATTATTTTCATTAATAATTTTTATTTATTTAATGATTTATAATTAAATTGAATTGACTGAGTTGATATTATTTTACTTGTTGTTGGCAATTTTTAAATAAATATATTTTAAAAAATATGGAAAAGAGTAACTTTAGATTTTCTCATCATATTTTTTTTTGTATGGGAAATGAAAGAAAAATTTAAGTATCTTTTAAGAATTTTTGTACAAGAATGTTTATAATGAAATAAAAGAAACGAAACATTGAATATAAAATTAGCAAATTTTTCTAAAAATGTAATTTTACATCAAAGATAAATTGAAATGCAAAATATCATTTTTCATTCAATCAAGTTTTCAACGAAATTGTAAAGGAAGTTTAGAATAAAAGCTGAAACATCCTTTGATCAAGGAAAAACAATATAATGGAATGTTCTCTTTACAAAAATAACACAAGTAAAAATTTGAAAAGCGAATGAAAAATGGATTCACTTTTGATGCCAGCTGTATATTGAAATACTCTAACATGGAAACGAAAAACTAAGAAACCGATATACATATATTGATACGGAAATGGCAACGGATTTGTTTTGCTTTAAAAATATATTTTGTTGTAAAAAAGGAATATTTGAGTCGTTCTTATGTTTCCTTTTTCTTACTAAAATCTTCGATCGTATTGAAGAGGTCTTAAAAAACCCAATATCACTTTTTTGGTAAAGAAAAAGCACTTTGTTTCTGTGTATATAAATTCCACGAAGAAATTAGCTTTAAATTTAAAACTTTATGCCCAAAAAGTATTACCCACAAATAGTTATAAGGAAAAAATTTGTTTTATTTTATTAAAAATTCTCTCAGACGGTCTATAACTTAGATTTTGAAACTAAGAAAATTAATTAAGCTTAATTAATTATAAATAGTAAGGAGATTCAAACACTAAATATTTATTACACGTATTCTAAACTTCCTTGTTACATGTTTAATATTTGAGCATAATTTTTTACATGATTAATTTAGAGAATTGCAAAATATTTTGATTGACATGGATGTAATTTATTAAGCGATACGCAAAATAAGAAATTATTTCATTCGAATTAAAAAGTATATTAAAAACAGTTTTTCCTAGTTGGAAGCAAATATTATTGAGGTAGATATGGTTAGTGATGTTAATATTGGGACAATGTGTCATCCAGCTTTGGATGTTCACTTGAGAAATTTCGTTTTCGTAAATTGCTAATTTTTTTATATTTCTGGTGGAGTTGTGATTTTTTGACTGATTTGTTGTGCCTTTCATTTTTTTGAGATTGTTTGTTTTACTTATAAGTCATTGGATGGAATATTTCCAATAATTGACTTTAAAAACTGATTTTATTGTTGCATTTTGAATTTAAATGTGATTTTAAACACATCTTTGATGTTTTCGATAACTTTCATTGTTGCTGCTTCTAGTTCATTTGTTGTACAGACATCGTTAATGAAATTGTCTGGGCATTGTACTGTGAAATGAATGATCTCGGAGATTTATTGTAGTTAGCAATCATCTTGAATCTTTTAGCTGTAGAAATGGTAATATTTTCATTACAGGTGTGATAAAAACTAAACGATTAATGTTCTGTTCAGTTTAATAGTTAAAGGATTCAATTTCCATGTTTACACATCATATTGCAATAGTTCAAGTTCACTGTTAAACATACATTTGACTGGAATTGGCTAATGAGTGCAAAAAAAGACTGTAGAGTAAATAGATAATCAAATTACTGATATGCTCTAATTATTTTGAGACCTATAGTTGTATGAATTGCTTAATTGAAAATTTTGTGACAAGCAATTAGCTACTTGAAAATTTATTAACTTGAAATGGCACACTAAAAAGTCAAATGGTAGTGAAAATATGTGTTTCGATATATATCGAAGCATTTTAAATATTTTTATTCTTAAAATTAATTAATGGTTGACTTATTTATGCATAAAAACATTTTGTAATGCTATTTAGAACAAAACAAATACTGTGATTTGGTGAAAATGTGCTTTAGGTTCCCTGCTTGGCGCGTTTTCGAAAACGCCGATGCCATGGCGAAAATTATACTGCTATTTCAGAGTGAAACGTAATTAGCAACCAATGAAAAGACTAAAACAAAAGAGTGATTAATGAGCATGCGCAAAAAAAAAACGCTTCAAATTCGCTAGTTGGTGATTAAGGGGACCTAAACCGCAATTTAACCTGTGATTTTTATAGTAGATTATATGATTTCTCATACATATTTTATATATTCTTAATATATATTATAGAAGAATATATATTCTTCATAAAGATTAAAGAATTTTGAAAAAGTATTGAAGAAATCAAAATCTATAAAGATTACTACTTTTCATCGATGTTCTTACATATATCTATGTTACTTAAATAATTTATTAGGTAATGGATAGTGTTTAGCTTAAATTTATTAAAATATTTAATAGATGAAACATAAAAAATTTCAAGAAACTATAAAAACATTAATTTCATTTATTAGACATGTAATTTTACCACTCAATTCAAGCACTATCTGGAATATTTTACACATCATTAGGTAAAATATCAAATATCAGATTCTTGAGAATTTTGAGTTATTTGATGCAGAAAGTGATGATCTGTAAAATATGAATGTTGATACGTTTCATTAAGTCTTGCTTGTATTTTTATATATTGAAAAATATATTTTTTGTTCTATTTATCCAATATGATATTGTTTTTTTGTACATTTTATTGCATAGTCCAGGAGTACATAATTATGGAAAAAGATTCAGACTTAAAATTGTGAAAATAATTATGTGAAGGATTGAAATTGTAAAAGAATGTAAATTTTGTTTATCTACAACAAAAAGTTTCTGAACTATAGAGACAGTTACAGAAAAATTAATTAATTCTGTATTATTTATTGTTGGCTTATTTTCAAACTCTTAAAATATACTAAGTTTGTTACAAAACTACATTTTGTTTTCATTGAATTTAGCAGTTAAATTTTTATTCAGAGTTTTCAGGTATTAAAGTACTTTGTGATAAAAAGAAGAAATTACTTTAAAAAATTTCTAATAACTTGCATGGAAGAAAAGAGAAATGTTATATTTAGAGGCAAGATATATGAATAAATACAAACACCAAGAAAGACAATAGTGTCATATTGTGAATAAAGAACCTATTTGTATTCTGTGATGAAATTATTTCGTCATTAATAGTGGTGAAAAGAAAATTTATTTTTGTTTACTGCTATTTATTTACTTTAAAATTCAAAAGTTTGAGTAAAGTTTTCATGTTTAAAAATACTCATTTTTATAAAAATGCTAATGAAAGGAATATGAATATTGAATACATTAAAATGAATTTTTGTTCTTCTATAAGCATAAAGTCTTAGAAAGTAATAAGTGAATTTGTTTTTGATTAATAATTACGTTTTAAATTCGCTCAGTACGGAAAAATATTTACATTTTGTGTAATGATAGTAAATTACTTTGTACAAAGTTCTTTTCAAAATATGTTACTTTTAAAAATTATTTAAATCCTAACTTAATTTCAATTTGTAAAAATATATATAATATATCAGCATAAAATTTTTTATAAATACAATTGGTCTTATTGGTTTAAAGAACTATCTGAACTATGAAAATTTTCTGTTTAAATTCTAATAACGTTCTTGTTTATTAGGGGCAATTCTTCCAAGTTCTTGAAATTTTTACAGAGATTTTGGACTATTTGGTTTTTCTTTGGGAGTATTTTCACTGAATTAGTTGTATTTACAGAACTTAAATAAAATAATAAACTTTTGTTGTATATATTATTATAATCACTTTTAAGTTTAAAAATATGTGCATGATTTTTTATTTAAATTAGTTTAAAAAGTTTTCGAGGTAACTTTTTTAATAATTATTTAAAAATAAAAAACCAATGAACCAAATAATAATAACATTTATTAAATACTAGGGACATGAGAAAGTTTAAATATTATATATTGGTCAATAAATTTCATAGTTAAAAAAATTCCTAATTTAGCATTGCCTTGTTTTTTCTGTTAATTGTATAATAATAGAAAGAACAGCAAAAAGAAAAAAAAACATTTTTCTTATTAAATGCAGTGATTAGGTGAGAAAAATTTAGTACATGGTTCCATATAAATAAAGTTTTCCATTTCTACAATCGAGTGATAATAATTTCAATAGATCGTATTCATGGTGTGTGTCACAGAGTTTTAGTTTAATAATCAAGTATATTTAGTTAAAAAAATTTCATGCCTAATATTTGCTTATTAATATCAAATACTGAATATTTAAATGTAAACTCAAAATTGGAACTTAAAAGTTGAAGAGACATCAGCCTAATATTAACTTCCTTCTTTATTGGTTTTTACAAGATTGTCCGCATTATTTTTTATAAAAGATAACTATTCGCCATGTTTATTCTAGTAGCTGCACTCCTTCGCTTTCTTTATTTCTCCATCTCTCGACAAGCTTAGTTATTTATTTTAATTCCTATTTATACTGTATTTATATCTATTTTTCATACAGCATTTTTCTGATTTTCTGTATTATTATTTCTTCATTTACTGTAATTGTCATTCAAACATTGTAATGACAAAACTTTTACATTACAATGTTTTGTCATAGTAAGTTGCTTCAGTAACTGTCAAATTTTAAGTTTTAAATATTTAGTTAGATAAATGTGAAGTTTTAAATACTGTTATATTTAAAATATACATAGATTAATGAAAATAAGGTTAACAGTCAATAAAATATAACGTGATTGTATGTATAGACTCTAATAAATCTATGCAAAGGAGAAATGTTTGAATGTAGGCTAATATTATACACTTACTAGGAAATCTATGCATATAAAAGTGTTGCGTGTAAAAAACATATCCTTCAATAATTCTTCAAAGAAATAAAGATGACGATGCATTTTAAATTAAAGTCATAAGCAAATATATACAAAATTATTGAAAACACTATTATCTTGAAATCAAGTACTCAAAGTGAACTGAATATTATATATAATAATAACAGTATATTATTGATTCTACAATATATTATAGAGATTTTAATGTGTCATCCTTTGAATAAAAGAGAGAGTTCTTAAATGCTTATAGTGAAAATCTGTAATATTCACCAAAATCCTAGACTCCAATTTTCAATTAAATGCATACTAAACTGTACACATGTAATTGATGTTTGAGCTATTGTATTGCCAACCCACGAGAAAATTTGTGATTAAGAATTGAGACTATAGATTGCAAAAACTTATTGTTTTCAGTGCTTATTTGTGTTATACTACCCAATATAATAAGAGAAGTTAAATCGGTTAGAAATTTTATCTAAACAATTCAAAATAACTTGTGAAAAATAAAATTTCTCATTATCTAAATTGAGAGGATAGCAACGTAAAAACATGTTGCTATCCTCTCAATTTAATCTTCTGGTGATAGAGATTAAAAATTTGGAAAATAATAAATGGTGTGTGCTTAGAAAATTATTTTTTCGTTATACTGATTTTTAAAAATGTAATGTTTTGAAATAATCTTAAGAAAAGTATTTGTGATTCAATAAATATCTAATGGAATATAAGTTTTGGTAAGCAATTAGCTGGTTGAAAGCTAAATGTTAATAGTTTAGCCTCCTATCAACCAGTTATTTCTAACTGTAAAAGCATAGAGATGTTCAATATAGATGAAATACTATTATTCGAAACAAAAAAAATTAAGGCAAAAGTTATTTACTTGTAACTATGCTGTTATATATTTTTTTGTAGATTTTAATAGAATTTTCTTAATTTCTTTATAAAAAATGATTTAATTTTTAATAAGGTATCTATAAAATAAAATTTGACAAGTAGTTTTTTATATGAAAGACATAATGACTTACTTGTTCTAAGACAATCTTATGGTAAGCAAATTCTTGATATGTATTCCATTCTATCTTCTGTTCAATTTTTTAAGACAACCTGGACAGTTTCAAAGCAATTTTATGATGGCGATTACAAAAATATGCAAATATTTGACATTTATAGGAAACTTAATTCTAAGGAAACTTAATTTTTCACAAAAATTTAGGTTTTATCCCTTGGATTAAATGAAAATAAAAGAAAAGTAATTTATAGTACCACAGTAGGCAAAAGTTTAATTTAAATGTGTCAATATGGATGTTAAGAAATTTGCATACAAGAATAATATAAAGATATTTAGAGCGTTATTGAGAAACTAACATTTTATTGATTTCTAAAGGGAGACATAGTTCTAATCAAAGAATTCTCTAGTGAATTTCTATTGTTAATTACAAACTGGAGAAAAAATACTTTTAAGCAAACTTTGACTTTGTTCTACTCTTCTAATTTTCCTTTTCAGACACAGACACTTCAGTAAACTAGCAAAGTTCAGTATAATTTAGTTAAGTTTGGAAATTCTTGAGCTTGTTGATTGCATGGTAAAAGGAGAATTTTATATAAAAGTTTAATTCTAGATGTATTAAAATATTTGTAAGTGATAACATCTATGCTTTGTGAACTTATAATAAAATTTTACCGTTACTAAATTTAATAAAATTTTTTTTGGGCGAATTAACAAGTCTGGTTAATTCTTAAAATTAAAATTATATGTTGCAAGCAATCGGACAAAATGTAATTAACAGAGAAAGTTGTTACAATTTAGATAAAAAATAACCTAAGAATACCTAAAATTTTGAAACATTATTATTGGTGCTTAGTTAAGGATGCATAACATCATTGAATCTATAATTCATCGCATTCTTATTTTTGCACAGTTGATAAAGAAAAAATCTAATAATTTGAAAACCGATACATTTTCTAGTTCAATTATTTTATTTAAATTCATTGGGGATACTTTCTTTTGCTCACTACTTGTGTAATCATATACGATAATATTAGTATATTAAAGATATTATATTTATTTAAAAATTACTAAAATATTTGATTTTCCCAATATTTTCAATAAAACTACAATGATTTTTGAAAATTAATTATTTTTCTTTTTTAATTACAATATAATTTGTTATTATAGCTAATTAAGTATTTGGATACAAATTTTTTAACAAATGGAGTAGTATAGTTTTATGATGATTTCTTTTGGTTAGGAAAAAAAGCATAATATATGTTAAAGTGTCTTCGTTATAATTGTTATGCTTCAGGTTCTTCTTATTCTAGAATAAATTTTTTTTTAATTAAAATTAATGTTTGCTATTAGATGAAAATTAATTATATTGAAATAAATTTAAAATTGGCAATTTCTCTTCAAGTTCTTAATAAATTTATTTTCAAGCTTGAATATTTCGTTCTTAAAAAAAATGTCATTATTCCCCGAAAATTTTCAAGAGTACTTTTAATAGAAATAATGCTTTTAAGAATGTAAAAATTAAGTATTCAACTATTTTAAGAAATTTCTCCATTATGTATTTATAGAAAATTTGTTTACTTATGTTAACTATCCCTAATAATTACTAATATGTGAACATTATTTTCAAAAAATTGCATTATATATTTAAATAATGACTATGATATACATAATAAAATATGAAATATAAGTAATATTCCAAAAATATTATATTTTTTTCAAAATACGTGGGTGCATTTATAATTATATCATGACAAAATGATGTTGCAATATTTTTTAGTACTACTATTTTCTTAATATATCGATATAAATATTGAAACTTGACTAATTTTAAAAAAGTAAAGTTTCAATATTTTAAATCAATGACACACACATATTGGTACAAAATATAAATATCTTATAAACATGTCATCATTTATATGTCATAATTAATACAAATATATAATTTGGAGAAATCAAATGTTAGTTAAATGGTGTTTTCAAGACTCATTTCCTAATTATTGGTTATGATAACCAATAATTAGGATTTAACAGATTAAATTTTATGATAAACTATTTCAAACGAACTGGGATTAATTCATTTCTTAATGCAAAGATACTATGATAATGTATATTATATAATAATATGATAATGCAAATGTCTGTTTACTGTAATTTCTTCATGTTCATATGTTTATTATAACAACTGATTAGTCTATTTTTTTATATTAAAAATGATATTTTGCAATTTTTAACTAAAATAGTTTTTTAATACATTTAAATAAGATGACATCATATATTTCAATACCTTCATATTAAGATGTAATTGGTTGATACGTATAAATACGATAAAGATGATAGCGTTTTTTTAAAAATAAAGTCAAATTTACGCTGTTTAAATATTTTTAGAAAGGGAAGAATAAGCATTGTTTTGTAAATATGTACTGTTTTAAGGATAGCCATTTAACAAATTTTCATTCTAAGTTGAAGCTACATAGAAGTTTTATTTATTGAATAAATTTTGTTAATTTAATATGCATCAATTATGTGTTATTTTAAATAATTCTTTTCATTTTTTTAGATTAAAGGTTACAAAGATATGTTACTGTCTAAAATTCCCAACAATATTAAGTAATTAACATGTATCTAAAAGAGTTTCAAATAGTAAATTGTATGTGAAGAATTTCATTAATCTGAAAAGCTCCAGATTAGTAAAGAAGTAATGACTTATAATTGATGATGCCAAAATGAATAATTGGAGTCAGAAATAAATGTGTGTGTGTTATATTATTACCTACAATCACTTTCCTAAAGTGTTATTTAAATTGTTATGTTTTGTTATTCAATCTTAACTATTCATAACTATAATAATAAATTTAATGTTATTCAAATCACTTTCCTTAAAGTAATTTGTATAACATTAAATTATTACAGCACTATAGTTGGAAAAGATTATTCATTCCAATACAAGGATAGATAATTACAAAAGTTGTCAATAGTGTAACTTTACTTACAGGTAATAAAAATAGTTATAATAATTTATTAAATGAGTTTTGTTCATTAAAAGAAAGAAAGTATTTATTTCAGTAAGAAAGTGTTTCGATTTTTCTAGTATCTTAATTGCATTAATGACAAAATCTTTAACTATATTACCAAAATTATTATGTGATGTTATACACATAATTATGGATATTATTTAATTACGTTTAGAATAATAATCATTAAAATGGCACTCATTAATTAAAACAATAGAAATATATTTATGGAAATACTTTAAATCAATAGTCCAAAATAGCTAAAAAGAAATTTCAAATTTATCATAACGGCATATAATTTTAAACTGTATTTTTTTATGTCATTTTTATATTGTTGGTGCATTCAAAATTTGAAATGATAATTTCATTGACATATTTTTTAAATATTTCAATAATTGTAAAATTTTTATAATTCTTATCTGCCCAAGATTTAATAAACTTAAAAAATACATGAATTTGTGACTACAATATGTTTTATTTTTAATATAATTATACTGTTTCAGGTTCAATTGAATAAGGGAAAGTTCTGAAAAATATTAGCTCTTCTCTACATTTATATTCAGTACTGAGGCCATTAAAATAAAGATTAATGTGAGTGTTATTCTAGATAGATAATTAATTTTTTTTACTGTATTTATTATTTTGCAGTTATCAATAAATTACTTCATTCCATCTAATTTCCTATCTTCCTTCTTGCATACTAAATTATTTGTTTACGTATTTATATAGCCATATAAGAAATCATTGTTGGAAAGTAATGATTGTATTTAAAGCAAATTTTTACATTTAAGTTACATTAATCTAATTTTGAAGTTTTTATTAAAATAGAAGTTTTTTGCATTTTTTAAATAATAACTTTCACAAATTACTGGTATACTTCATCCACATCAGATTATAAGTAGATGCCATAATATCACTAATGTTTGTCGTTGGTTGGTTGGGTTTTGTGGCGCAAAGTCCGAAAAGGACAAGCTGCGCCAATTAATGTTTGTCATTGCCTTGATGAAAATTCACTGGTAAGATAAAGGCAAAAAAAGCTTGTGAAGAAGTTTTATGATTTTGTAATAAAGTATTTACTGTCATAAATATCTTCTTTTCTTTATATATTGAAATGTCTCACAATTAAGTTTATATAATTTTTCCTCATGTTTCTGTAGTTTAATAAGCATGAAAACTTTCGAAATGGTTTCATCATGATACAAAAAATTTGTTGCTATAAATCGAAAATGTGAATTAAATTTATTAAAATTATTTGCTTATATAGTTGGAATTAATTTTGTTTTTAAAATTAATATAAACTAAATAACACAGATAGTTAATTTTTAAATTTTTAACAAAATCTTATGTATAAAAATTGTAAAATTTTGTTGAATAGAAATGTTGGTTTACATTTTTAAAAGTAAACTATTAACTCTGTACAAAAAGTTATTAAATATAATAGCTTCATTTAAGTATACTTATAGAGCAATATGTATATCTATTTATTTATACACATATAAAAGCTACCAATTTCGAGGAAAGGAAAGTAAACTAGAAATTTTATATCAAAAACTAGTGAGAAAGTGATTAGTTACTACGCATTTTTATTTAAAAATAATTTATGTGAGAAATATTACAATGAAACAAGTTTATCTTAATAAAATATTTAATTAAAATAATAAATTGAAGTTCAATTTAAGGAACTTAAAAAGGATTGATAAAGAATATATTTTTTAAAATTTTATAAAATGTGTAGATCATATAGGAGAAATATATTCTTATTATTAGCATTTTTATTTCTATGATAATATAAAATCAACTTAAGGAAAGTTATTATAAAAGATAAATGTTATTGAGAAAGGCTTATAATGCTTTGGTACCACAGAAAAAAACAAAAATTCAATTTGCCTTTCAAAGAATTTTAATTAGCTTGTTTCATGTTGCTTCACTCAATTGATTACTTTTTTTTATCATAAAAGGTTATGGTGTGGTTGATAAAAGGAAGAAC
>JAPDSC010055046.1:41495-69142 GCA_026290005.1 Latrodectus geometricus
ATATATATATAATGTAATGAAAACTTAATAAATACAGACTTCAGTTATCAGTAGAAATATTATAACTATTAAAAGAAAATAAAAAATTACAATTTATATTTTAAAATAAGTTTTAAAACTCCTCAATCATTTGCATATAAATCTGTTTTTAGAAATTTATACCTTTTTTAAAATATATATATATATTACATAAAATTATATATATATATATAATGTAATGAAAACTTAATAAATACAGACTTCAGTTATCAGTAGAAATATTATAACTATTAAAAGAAAATAAAAAATTACAATTTATATTTTAAAATAAGTTTTAAAACTCCTCAATCATTTGCATATAAATCTGTTTTTAGAAATTTATACCTTTTTTAAAATAAAAAAACTATGTTAAAAAATTTCAGACACTTTTTTAAATATTTAGAAATAAAATTTTACAACACATAACTATAAAAATTATTCGCTCATTAAAATGTCTGACAACTCCTAATTTTCATGCTATCCATAAAACGTAGAGCTTAACTTATATATACAAAATATAATGGAGTACACACTATTAGTACTTGTGTTGCAATATTATAATTAAAATTTCCCGGAATTTTCCATTAAAACTATATAATACTTTATTTTCTAATATTTTAAATTTATAATAATAAATATCTTCTTTCATATTATGGTTTTTATGAAATTTATTGAATATTTTATACCATGTTTAAAATGCAACTTTGGTCATGGTAAATCGACAAGAAATTCAACGTTTTTATGGACTGTTCTTTATCTAGTATTTTACGAGCAAAGTTTTTTATCGCCCTCCAAAAAAATAGATTATATTAAATAATAAGTGAAGTATCTAAATGCATATAAAATAAATTTGAAAATAATTTAACAAAATATAAATTTTTTATAATTTATTACAAAAAAATCAAAACTTACTAAATTTCAGAAAATACAAAAGTACTTAACAAATTGCGATTAACCTAAATTAGACATTTCATAAAATATTTTAACAAGATATTCACCTTAAGTAAGAAATTTTAATAAATAAACAAGAATTTTAGTAACTGAATATCTATTTTTAAAAACAAGCATTATAATATTATCTTAATAAAGATAAATAATTATCTTAAAAAGATAAATAAATCTTTTAATATAAGAAAAACTTTTATATTAAATTAATTCTTTCGGTTTTTTATAGCGGGTTTCTTTAATTAAAACTTACCACAGCTTTGTTTATTTTTTAAGTATCTTAAAATAAGAAATTTTATTATATTAGATATTTATTTTTCTATCAATTTTAGGTGTGTACTAGTGATATCACTTCATATAAAATAGATTAACTGTCACAAACAAAATGAAAAAAAATGATTTTAGTATTCTTTAAATGCAATTCATTTCAATTTTCAAATAATATCCTACGAAACAGACATGCATCACAAAAGTTACTAATGCTTTAAATGGATTAATTATGTTTACAAACACTTTTTATTTGTTAAATAAATCATAAAAGTTAAGCAACAAATAGTTTTTAAATTTACTCGTAATACATGCCATAAGCATTATACCTTGGATACATAATAATGGTAAGAAATAAAATCACTTTAGAGTGAAAAATGTCATTAATGCTAAATAGAGATGTTTCTTTATACATAATGAGTAACACTTTACAAAAACCAAAATATGCTAAATTTAAAAATCAAGAAGAAATTCTAGTTGCTGTATCATTATTTTTTAGCATTTTAAGTTATTCTTTTAAACATTTGTTAAAAATTATGATGAGAAAACTCTAAATTAAATAATGGAATACTGATTGCGCGCAATCGCAGAAGATTGATGCTGCGTTGCGAATTATAAATAGTTCTTTTGTATGCCGCGAAGCATACAAAGAAGCAAATAAAAAGGTATATAAATACAATAGCTAAGAGAAAAATAACAAAAACTCTGATCTTACCTCTGATATACAAGTTTGATGTAAAGAAACCTCTTTACAAAAGAGTACTCAAGAGGAAAAGTAATTAACTTAATTAGAATCTTTTCTTATATTAAGCTTTTTCTTTAAATTTTTAACCGTAATATGTATATACAATACTGATTATTATCATCACTTAAGATATACAATGGCGATTTGAATTTATCAAGTTTATATAGTTAACTTTACTAGTATACAGTTTTCTCAATTAAACTTTTATCGAATTCTTTCACAAGATTGCTATATCTGAATTGCTTTAATTAAAAAAAAAACTTTAAATGTTTTATGTGTATTGTTTGAAGAAATGAGTTTATTTACAAACTACAGTATTATAAATCATTATATGTTAAATTAATTATTTAAAATATAGAGTTAATTCCAATGTGTTCATATTTATTTATTTTGCTATCGAATTAAAATAGTATGCTCGTAGTTTGTTATCATATTTGTAATAATTTTAAAAATATGTATGAGTTAAAAATAATATTTTTTAAGATTATAATTATCTTAATTTGTATTTTGTTTGAAAAAGGTATGTTTTGGCTATTTTTTTATAATATTTAATTACCACTAATGTCATTCCCGCAGTTATAATGCATGCATACGTAAAGTTTCATTACAATTATAGTGTAACGTACATAAGCTAATGTTGTCAATATTTTTGACAATTTAGCTATATTTTTGCAAAATAAAGACAATAATTTTCACATTGAAAATTGTACTTTATAATATTAACTAATATTAAAAAGCTAGTTTTCATTTTATACTAAAATAGATGAATGTTCCTTCAATAAATTTCATGGTTTCCACAAATATTTCTGAATTTTTAAGAAAAATATGGAAAGCTGTTTTATTCACAGACATTATATATTTCATCTACAATTTTTTTCTAAATATTCTTAATTATTTATTAAAATTATAAAAAATGAAAGTAAATAGATATTAAGAAGATTTTTCGCTTTCACTTTAATGGCTCATAAAATTTAACGTAAATTAAATGATGGTAAGCGATTCCACATTCTTTTGAAACTATTTATAAAATAAAAAACTTTGAGTAATTAGCCAGAAAGATAAAGAAGATAAATTTAAAAACATTGAAGTGAAAATGAGGAAAAAATTTTTAAAGTTTGTCTTATCCTTACATGTGATGTTTTATGGCTGTCGCAAAATATTTAACTTTATTTGAAAGAAATCTTAGATGGTTAAGCTCACTATACCTGTCACGAACTTTATTGGAATTATTTTTTACAAAATAACTCATTTTCCATCTTTTAAGTATCAGAATGTGTGTTTGATGATATTTTATGTTACTTATTAATAAATATATTCTTTTGTAACTAAGCAATTATATTACTTAAGTAAGTTTTTTTTAAAAAAAAAATATATATCTAATAAATTTATTTAAACATTTTGAAAGAGAATTTTTTTGTGAAAGGAAACGTCAACTTTATAAACTTAAGTCATTAAAATTTGAAAAATTCTTAGAATAAGATAATTCATAAAGACTTTTTTAATTTCATATAATACCTGAAAAAGCAAAAAATATGTTTTGATATATATATATATATATATATATATATATATATATATATATATATAGATAGATAGATAGATAGATATATAATGCTAATGAATAAAGTTTCAAGGCAAATGAACAAGAGTTGCAATCATGCAGGGCGTTTTAAGTGCCCGATTCGCAAAAAAATTACAAGAGGTGGAAAATTTATTTTTTTGTAGCTGCCATTGTAATTCTTTAAAAAAATCAACTATAAAATGTCATTAAGATGATATCGAAGACCTTATAGACAATTAAGCGACTTCGAACGTGGTCGCATTGTAAGGTTGCGTTAAACTGAGTAGTCATAACGAGCCACCTACGGTGTACAGACACTGACTGCTGCGGAATAATAATGGAAGCAATGGTTACTACAAGAAAATTGCCTACGAAATGAATTCTCTAGAAAGTCAAGGAGCATAAATGCGAGGTATGGTAGGATTATTGTTTGCTAGGATAGAATCTCTCCAACAGTATCATTGCCGACTACTCAATGCACTACAGCCTCGTCTATACCTTGCGCTGTACCGTTCACAATCTCACTTTGCTTGTCTTAGGCGGGGTTACGCTCACAATGGCCTTTAAGACGTTTTCTTTCACCTCACAATAGCATTTTTGTTTGGCGGAGTGGTATCGCAACCAATCACCATGGCTGATATCAGATTAGCATTCTATAGCGTTCCGTGATGACTCCCGTTTCACTCTTGAAGCAGGTGACCACCGTGTTAATGACTGAAGAGGACGGAGCTAGCCGTCCCAATCAGTCTTTGTCTTACAAAAGCATACAGTCATAACCCCTGGTGTGATGGCATGCGGAGCTATTTCTCATTACATCAGGGCCTCCTCAGTGCATTTTTAACAGTTCAATGGTATGTTGATACTATCATGTGGCCATTATTGCATAAACTAACAATGCACGTTATCTTGAAAACAGTTTCCAACATGAAAATACTAGGCCACATACCATTAGCGTATCTCTGGACTGAAGTATTTTTTAATCAATTTCTCCAAACGAGCTTTCTCTAATTAAAATAATGAAGTGAACAGTGAATTTTTAAATTTACTAATAGACATTAAAATTTCAACTACTTCTCTAGATATTTTCATTAAAACCACTCAATTCAATTTTAAAGTTAATTAACTTATATATCGGAAGTCTGACAATTCTTTTAAGATTTACATAAATGTAGTATTTAGCGAATTAAAACGCATATACAGTATAATGATTTCTCTCGTTGATTTTACTTTAAAATATGTAGAAAGTAAGTAATGCCTTATAAGATTCAAGTATTACGTAGATTTTATAACTGGTGAAGGTCCACTCATACATTGAAGTTCTTACAGGAATACTGAAAACATCTACTTTCACTTTAATTATACTTTAATTTTTGATCAACAATATAATTTATAACCTTCCTCAACTTCTTAATTTAATATATATATATATATATATATATATATATATATATATATATATATATATATATATATATATATATATATATATATATATATGGGAAAGTATCAAAATAATATCCTTTTGCATATAAGGAACGTTCAATCTAGAGTTTAGAGGAATATTGTACCATTTGTCATGAAGAAAGACATTGTTTGAGTTCTGGAAATAACTATGTTAATAGATATCAATTTCGTATTAAATAGAACACAACGGCTAATTATAGTGGGATCGAGTCACTGTGTGGTGTTTAAATTCTTCCAAGCATTCGCCGAATTATGATAGGGGTCGATGATGACGGTTAGGTGCATCGACATCCTAGAAAATACATATCATACAAGTTTATATCATATGTTGGTCCTAACTAGCTGAAATTTTTCCATAAGTCTCTCCAGTAAGCCTTTTTCCCATTTAATGTTACTAAAGATCCAGCAGAAAATCATGACATGTCTGTCCATATCATAACATATGCATCTACTGATTTACAATCAGAAGGAAATAATCTTCCAATTGTTCATAGATTTTACAAGATGACCTCCAAGTGTAGACTATTGTAGAAATAAAAGTAGGACAATCCATCATATTATATCACTTTCTTTAACTTACTATCAACCAGGTTTTGTTACTTTTAAACTATTCTAGATGACGTCTAACGTTAACATCTGTGACAAGTGTTTTGGGAATTTCTACACTGCCGTAAATTCTGTTTATAAAGGTGCCTTCTAATTGTAAACATTGAGACTAAGGAACTATGACGCTGATGAATTGTATATATATATAGTACATGATAATTTAATGACAATTAAAATTCTATCAAAATCCATTGGCACAATGTTTTACAGTAACATTTCCTTAAATCTTTTATTTTTTAGTTTTATGTCAGCAGATACAACTTTTACCTATTTTTTTATACTATGTTAGATTTTCTTGATAATCAATATTTATAATCTCATGTTCTTCCTTTTATCAACCACACCATAACCTTTTATGATAAAAAAAAAGTAATCAATGGAGTGAAGCAACATGAAACAAACTAATTAAAATTCTTTGAAAGATAAATTGAATTTTTGTTTTTGTTTTTGTTTTTTTCTGTGGTACCAAAGCATTATAAGCCTTTCTCAATAACATTTATCTTTTATAATAACTTTCCTTAAGTTGATTTTATATTATCATAGAAATAAAAATGCTAATAATAAGTATATATTTCTCCTATATGATATGCACATTTTATAAAATTTAAAAATATATATTCTTTATCAATCCTTTTTAAGTTCCTTAAATTGAACTTCAATTTATTATTTTAATTAAATATTTTATTAAGATAAACTTGTTTCATTGTAATATTTCTCACATAAATTATTTTTAAATAAAAATGCGTAGTAACTAATCACTTTCTCACTAGTTTTTGATATAAAATTTCTAGTTTACTTTCCTTTCCTCGAAATTGGTAGCTTTTATATGTGCATAAATAAATATATATACATATTGCTCTATAAGTATACTTAAATGAAGTTATTATATTTAATAACTTTTTGTACAGAGTTAATAGTTTACTTTTAAAAATGTAAACCAACATTTCTATTCAACAAAATTTTACAATTTTTATACATAAGATTTTGTTAAAAATTTAAAAATTAACTATCTGTGTTATTTAGTTTATATTATTTAGTTAATAGTGAGACATTTCAATATATAAAGGAAAGAAGATATTTATGACAGTAAATACTTCATTACAAAATCAAAAAACTTCTTCACAAGCTTTTTTTGCCTTTATCTTAACAGTGAATTTTCATCAAGGCAATGACAAACATTAATTGGCGCAGCTTGTCCTTTTCGGACCTTGCGCCACAAAACCCAACCAACCAACGACAAACATTAGTGATATTATGGCATCTACTTATAATCTGATGTGGATGAAGTATACCAGTAATTTGTGAAAGTTATTATTTAAAAAATGCAAAAAACTTCTATTTTAATAAAAACTTCAAAATTAGATTAATTTAACTTAAATGTAAAAATTTGCTTTAAATACAATCATTACTTTCCAACAATGATTTCTTATATGGCTATATAAATACGTAAACAAATAATTTAGTATGCAAGAAGGAAGATAGGAAATTAGATGGAATGAAGTAATTTATTGATAACTGCAAAATAATAAATACAGTAAAAAAATTCATTATCTAGCTAGAATAACACTCACATTAATCTTTATTTTAATGGCCTCAGTACTGAATATAAATGTAGAGAAGAGCTAATATTTTTCAGAACTTTCCCTTATTCAATTGAACCTGAAACAGTATAACTATATTAAAAATAAAACATATTGTAGTCACAAATTCATGTATTTTTTAAGTTTATTAAATCTTGGGCAGATAAGAATTATAAAAATTTTACAATTATTGAAATATTTCAAAAATATGTCAATGAAATTATCATTTCAAATTTTGAATGCACCAACAATATAAAAATGACATAAAAAAATACAGTTTAAAATTATATGCCGTTATGATAAATTTGAAATTTCTTTTTAGCTATTTTGGACTATTGATTTAAAGTATTTCCATAAATATATTTCTATTGTTTTAATTAATGAGTGCCATTTTAATGATTATTATTCTAAACATAATTAAATAATACCCATAATTATGTGTATAACATCACATAATAATTTTGGTAATATAGTTAAAGATTTTGTCATTAATGCAATTAAGATACTAGAAAAATCGAAACACTTTCTTACTGAACTAAATACTTTCTTTCTTTTAATGAACAAAACTCATTTAATAAATTATTATAACTATTTTTATTACCTGTAAGTAAAGTTACGCTATTGATAACTTTTGTAATTATCTATCCTTATATTGGAATGAATAATCTTTTCCAACTATAGTGCTGTAATAATTTAATGTTATACAAATTACTTTAAGGAAAGTGATTTGAATAACATTAAATTTATTATTATAGTTATGAATAGTTAAGATTGAATAACATAACATAACTATTTAAATAACACTTAAGGAAAGTGATTATAGGTAATAATATAACACACACACACATTTATTTCTGACTCCAATTATTCATTTTGGCATCATCAATTATAAGTCATTAATTCCTTACTAATCTGAAGCTTCTGAAGCTTTTGAGATTAATGAAATTCTTCACATACAATTTACTATTTGAAACTCTTTTAGATAAATGTTAATTACTTAATATTGTTGGGAATTTTAGACAGTAACATATTTTTAATCTAAAAAAATGAAAAGAATTATTTAAAATAACACATAATTGATGCATATTAAATTAACAAAATTTATTCAATAAATAAAACTTTTTAGACTTCAACTTAGAATGAAAATTTGTTAAATGGCTATCCTTAAAACAGTACATATTTACAAAACAATGCTTATTCTTCCCTTTCTAAAAATATTTAAACAGCGTAAATTTGACTTTATTTTTAAAAAACGCTATCATCTTTATCGTATACATACGTATCAACCAATTACATCTTAATATGAAGGTATTGAAGTATATGATGTCATCTTATTTAAATGTATCAAAAAACTATTTTAGTTAAAAATTGCAAAATATCATTATTAATATAAAAAAAATAGACTAATCAGTTGTTATAATAAACATATGAACATGAAGAAATTACAGTAAACAGACATTTTCATTATCATATTATTATATAATATACATTATCATAGTATCTTTGCATTAAGAAATGAATTAATCCCAGTTCGTTTGAAATAGTTTATCATAAAATTTAATCTGTTAAATATGATAACCAATAATTAGGAAATGAGTCTTGAAAACACCATTTAACATTTGATTTCTCCAAATTATATATTTGTATTAATTATGACATATAAATGATGACATGTTTATAAGATATTTATATTTTGTACCTATATGTGTGTGTCATTGATTTAAAATATTGAAACTTTACTTTTTTTAAATTAGTCAAGTTCAATATTTATATCGATATATTAAGAAAATAGTAGTACTAAAAAATATTGCAACATCATTTAGTCATGATATAATTATAAATGCACCCACGTATTTTGAAAAAAATATAACACTTTTGGAATATTACTTATTTTTCCCTCTAATAAGATCAAAAGACCTGATTATATTTCATATTTTATTATTTATATCATAGTCATTATTTAAATATATAATGCAATTTTTTGAAAATAATGTTCACATATTAGTAACTATTAGGAATAGTTAACATAAGTAAACAAATTTTCTATAAATACATAATGGAGAAATTTCTTAAAATAGTTGAATACTTAATTTTTACATTCTTAAAAGCATTATTTCTATTAAAAGTACTCTTGAAAATTTTCGGGGAATAATGACATTTTTATTAAGAACGAAATATTCAAGCTTTAAAATAAATTTATTAAGAACTTGAAGAGAAATTGCCAATTTTAAATTTATTTCAATATAATAAATTTGCATCTAATAGCAAACATTAATTTTAATTAAAAAAATTTTTATTCTAGAATAATAAGAACCTGAAGCATAACAATTATAACGAAGGCACTTTAACATATATTATGCTTTTTTTTCTATCCAAAAGAAATCATCATAAAATTATATTACTCCATTTGTTAAAAAATCTGTATCCCAAATACTTGATTAGCTATAATAACAAATTATATTGTAATTAAAAAAGAAAAATAATTAATTTTCAAAAATCACTGTACTTTTATTGAAAATATTGGAAAAATCAAATATTTTAGTAATTTTTAAATAAATATAATATCTTTAATATACTAATATTATCGTATATGATTACACAAGTAGTGAGCAAAAGAAAGTATTACCAATGAATTTAAATAAAAGAATAGGACTAGAAAATGCATCGGTTTTCAAATTATTAAATTTTTTTTTATCAACTTTACAAAAATAAGAATGCGATGAATTATAGATTCAATGATGTTATGCATCCTTAACTAAGCACCAATAATAATGTTTCAAAATTTTAGGTTTTCTTAGGTTATTTTTTATCTAAATTGTATCAACTTTCTCTGTTAATTACATTTTGTCCGATTGCTTGCAACATATAATTTTAATTTTAAGAATTAACCAGACTTATTAATTCGCCCAAAAAAAATTTAATTAAATTGAGTAACGGTAAAATTTTATTATAAGTTCACAAAGCATAGATGTTATCACTTACAAATATTTTAATACATCTAGAATTAAACTTTTATATAAAATTCTCCTTTTACCATGCAATCAACAAGCTCAAGAATTTCCAAACTTAACTAAATTATACTGAACTTTGCTAGTTTACTGAAGTGTCTGTGTCTGAAAAGGAAAATTAGAAGAGTAGAACAAAGTCAAAGTTTGCTTAAAAGAATTTTTTCTCCAGTTTGTAATTAACAATAGAAATTCACTAGAGAATTCTTTGATTAGAACTATGTCTCCCTTTAGAAATCAATAAAATGTTAGTTTCTCAATAACGCTCTAAATATCTTTATAAGAATCTTGTATGCAAATTTCTTAACATCCATATTGACACATTTAAATTAAACTTTTGCCTACTGTGGTACTATAAATTACTTTCCTTTTATTTTCAATTAATCCCAGGGATAAAAGCTAAATTTTTGTGAAAAATTAAGTTTCCTTAAAATTAAGTTTCCTATAAATGTCAAATATTTGCATATTTTTGTAATCGCCATCATAAAACTCCTTTGAAACTGTCCAGGTTGTCTTAAAAAATTAAACAGAAGATAGAATGGAATACATATCAAGAATTTGCTTACCATAAGATTGTCTTAGAACAAGTAAGTCATTATGTCTTCCATATAAAAAACTACTTGTCAAATTTTATTTTATAGATACCTTATTAAAAATTAAATCATTTTTTATAAAGAAATTAAGAAAATTCTATTAGAATCTACAAAAAAATATATAACAGCATAGTAGTAAAGTAAATAACTTTTGCCTTAATTTTTTTTGTTTCGAATAATAATATTTCATCTATATTGAACATCTCTATGCTTTTACAGTTAGAAATAACTGGTTGATAGGATGCTAAACTATTAACATTTAGCTTTCAACCAGCTAATTGCTTACCAAAACTTATATTCCATTAGATATTTATTGAATCACAAATACTTTTCTTAAGATTATTTCAAAACATTACATTTTTAAAAATCAGTATAACGAAAAAATAATTTTCTAAGCACACACCATTTATTATTTTCCAAATTTTTAATCTCTATCACCAGAAGATTAAATTGAGAGGATAGCAACATGTTTTTACGTTGCTATCCTCTCAATTTAGATAATGGGAAATTTTATATTTCACAAGTTATTTTGAATATTTTAGATAAAATTTCTAACCGATTTAACTTCTCTTATTATATTGGGTAGTATAACACAAATAAGCACTGAAAACAATAACTTTTTGCAATCTATAGTCTCAACTCTTAATCACAAATTTTCTCGTGGGTTGGCAATACTATAGCTCAAACATCAATTACATGTGTACAGTTTAGTATGCATTTAATTGAAAATTGGAGTATAGGCTTTTGGTGAATATTACAGATTTTCACTATAAGCATTTAAGAACTCTCTCTTTTATTCAAAGGATGACACATTAAAATCTCTAAAATATATTGTAGAATCAATAATATACTGTTATTATTATACATAATATTCAGTTCACTTTGAGTACTTGATTTCAAGATAATAGTATTTTCAATAATTTTGTATATATTTGCTTATGACTTTAATTTAAAATGCATCGTCATCTTTATTTCTTTGTAGAATTATTGAAGGATATGATTTTTACACGCAACACTTTTATATGCATAGATTTCCTAGTAAGTGTATAATATTAGCCTCCATTCAAACATTTCTCCTTTGCATAGATTTATTAGAGTCTATACATACAATCACGTTATATTTTATTGCCTGTTAACCTTATTTTCATTAATCTATGTATATTTTAAATATAACAGTATTTAAAACTTCGCATTTATTTAACTAAATATTTAAAACTTAAAATTTGACAGTTACTGTAGCAACTTACTATGAAGTAAAAGTTTTGTGATTACAATGTTGAATGACAATTACAGTAAATAAAGAAATAATAATACAGAAAATCAGAAAAATGCTGTATGAAAAATAGATATAAATACAGTATAAATGGGAATTAAAATAAATAACTAAGCACGTCGAGAGATGGAGAAATAAAGAAAGCGAAGGAGTGCAGCTACTAGAATAGACATGGCGAATAGTTATCTTTTATAAAAAATAATGCGGACAATCTTGTAAAAACCAATAAAGAATGTAGTTAATTTTAGGCTGATGTCTCTTCAACTTTTAAGTTCCAATTTTGAGTTTACATTTAAATATTCAGTATTTGATATTAATAAGCAAATATTGCGCATGAAATTTTTTTAACTAAATATACTTGATTATTAAACTAAATCTCTGTGACACACACCATGAATACGATCTATTGAAATTATTATCACTCGATTGTAGAAATGGAAAACTTTATTTATATGGAATCATGTACTAAATTTTTCTCACCTAATCACAACATTTAATAAGAAAAATGTTTTTTTTTTTTTTTGCTATTCTTTCTATTATTTTACAATTAACAGAAAAAGCAAGGCAATGCTAAATTAGGAACGTTTTTAACAATGAAATTTATTGACCAATATATAATATTTAAAATTTCTCATGTCCCTAGTATTTAATAAATGTTATTATTATTTGGTTCATTGGTTTTTTATTTTTAAATAATTATTAAAAAAGTTACCTTGAAAACTTTTTAAACTAATTTAAATAAAAATGTCATGCACATATTTTTAAACTTAAAAGTGATTATAATAATATATATAACAAAAGTTTATTATTTTATTTAAGTTCTGTAAATACAACTAATTCAGTGAAAATACTCCCAAGAAAAACCAAATAATCCAAAATCTCTGTAAAAATTTCAAGAACTTGGAAGAATTGCCCCAAATAAACAAGAACGTTATTAGAATTTAAACAGAAAATTTTCATTGTTCAGATTGTTCTTTAAACCAATAAGACCAATTGTATTTATAAAAAATTTTATGCTGATATATTATATATATTTTTACAAATTGAAATTAAGTAAGGATTTAAATAATTTTTAAAAGTAACATATTTTGAAAAAAACTTTGTACAAAGTAATTTATTATCATTACACAAAATGTAAATATTTTTTCCGTACTGAGCGAATTTAAAACGTAATTATTAATCAAAAACAAATTCACTTATTACTGTCTAAGACTTTATGCTTATAGAAGAACAAAAATTCATTTGAATGTATTCAATATTCATATTCCTTTCATTAGCATTTTTATAAAAATGAGTATTTTTAAACATGAAAACTTTACTCAAACTTTTGAATTTTAAAGTAAATAAATAGCAGTAAACAAAAATAAATTTTCTTTTCACCACTATTAATGACGAAATAATTTCATCACAGAATACAAATAGGTTCCTTATTTACAATATAACACTATTGTCTTTCTTGGTGTTTGTATTTATTCATATATCTTGCCTCTTAATATAACATTTCTCTTTTCTTCCATGCAAGTTATTAGAAATTTTTTAAAGTAATTTCTTCTTTTTATCACAAAATACTTTAATACCAGAAAACTCTGAATAAAAATTTAAATGCTAAATTCAATGAAAATAAATTGTAGTTTTGTAACAAACTTAATATATTTTTAGAGTTTGAAAATAAGCCAATAATAAATAATACGGAATTAATTAATTTTTCTGTAACTGTCTCTATAGTTCAGAAACTTTTTGTTGTAGATAAACAAAATTTACATTCTTTTATAATTTCAATCCTTCACATAATTATTTTCACAATTTTAAGTCTGAATCTTGTTTCATAATTATGTACTCCTGGACTATGCAATAAAATGTACAAAAAGACAATATCATATTGGATAAATAGAACAAAAAATATATTTTTCAATATATAAAAATACAAGCATGACTTAATGAAACGTATCAACATTCATATTTTACAGATCATCACTTTCTGCATCAAATAACTCAAAATTCTCAAGAGTCTGATATTTGATATTTTACCTAATGACGTGTAAAATATTCCAGATAGTGCTTGAATTGAGTGGTAAAATTACATGTCTAATAAATGAAATTTATGTTTTTATAGTTTCTTGAAATTTTTTATGTTTCATCTATTAAATATTTTAATACATTTAAGCTAAACACTATCCATTACCTAATAAATTATTTAAGTAACATAGATGTATGTAAGAACATCGATGAAAAGTAGTAATCTTTATAGATTTTGATTTCTTCAATACTTTTTCAGAATTCTATAACTTTTATGAAGAATATATATTCTTCTATAATATATATTAAGAATATATAAAATATGTATGAGAAATCATATAATCTACTATAAAAATCACAGGTTAAATTGCGGTTTAGGTCCCCTTAATCGCCAACTAGCGATTTAGAAGCGTTTTTTTGCGCATGCTCAATTATCACTCTTTTGTTTTAATCTTTTCATTGGTTGCTAATTACGTTTCACTCTGAAATTGCAGTATAATTTTCGCCATGGCATCGGCGTTTTCGAAAACGCGCCAAGCAGGGGACCTAAAGCACATTTTCACCAAATCACAATATTTGTTTTGTTCTAAATAGCATTACAAAATGTTTTTATGCATAAATAAGTCAACCATTAATTAATTTTAAGAATAAAAATATTTAAAATGCTTCGATATATATCGAAACACATATTTTCACTATCATTTGACTTTTTAGTGTGCCATTTCAAGGTAAACAAATTTTCAAGCAGCTATATGCTTGTCAAAATTTTCAATTAAGCAATTCATACAACTATAGGTCTCAAAATAATTAGAGCATACCAGTAATTTGATTATCTATTTACTCTACAGTCATTGTTTGCACTCATTAGCCAATTCCAGTCAAATGTATGTTTAACAGTGAACTTGAACTATTGCAATATGATGTGTAAACATGGAAATTGAATCCTTTAACTATTAAACTGAACAGAACATTAATCGTTCAGTTTTTATCACACCTGTAATGAAAATATTACCATTTCTACAGTTAAAAGATTCAAGATGATTGCTAACTACAATAAATTTTCGAGATCATTCATCTCACGGCACAATGCCCAGACAATATCATTAACTATGTCTCTACAACAAATGAACTAGAAGCAGCAACAATGAAAGATATCGAAACCAACAAAGATGTGCTTAAAATCACATTTAAATTCAAAATGCAACAATAAAATCAGTTTTTAAAGTCAATTATTGGAAATATTCCATCCAAAGACTTATAAGTAAAACCAACAATCTCAAAAAAATTAAAGGCACAACAAATCAGTCAAAAAATCACAACTCCACCACAAATATAAAAAATTATCAATTTACGAAAACGAAATTTCTCAAGTGAACATCCAAAACTGGATGACATATTGTCCCAATATTAACATCACTAACCATATCTACCTCAATAATATTTGCTTCCAACTAGGAAAAACTGTTTTTAACATACTTTTTAATTCGAATGAAATAATTTCTTATTTTGCGTATCGCTTAATAAATTACATCCATGTCAATCAAAATATTTTGCAATTCTCTAAATTAATCATGTAAAAAATTATGCTCAAATATTAAACATGTAACAAGGAAGTTTAGAATACGTGTAATAAATATTTAGTGTTTGAATCTCCTTACAATTTATAATTAATTAAGCTTAATTAATTTTCTTAGTTTCAAAATCTAAGTTATAGACCGTCTGAGAGAATTTTTAATAAAATAAAACAAATTTTTTCCTTATAACTGTTTGTGGGTAATACTTTTTGGGCATAAAGTTTTAAATTTAAAGCTAATTTCTTCGTTGAATTTATATACACAGAAACAAAGTGCTTTTTCTTTACCAAAAAAGTGATATTGGGTTTTTTAAGACCTCTTCAATACGATCGAAGATTTTAGTAAGAAAAAGGAAACATAAGAACGACTCAGATATTCCTTTTTTACAACAAAATATATTTTTAAAGCAAAACAAATCCGTTGCCATTTCCGTATCAATATATGTATATCGGTTTCTTAGTTTTTCGTTTCCATGTTAGAGTATTTCAATATACAGCTGGCATCAAAAGTGAATCCATTTTTCATTCGCTTTTCAAATTTTTACTTGTGTTATTTTTGTAAAGAGAACATTCTATTATATTGTTTTTCCTTGATCAAAGGATGTTTCAGCTTTTATTCTAAATTTCCTTTACAATTTCGTTGAAAACTTGATTGAATGAAAAATGATATTTTGCATTTCAATTTATCTTTGATGTAAAATTACATTTTTAGAAAAATTTGCTAATTTTATATTCAATGTTTCGTTTGTTTTATTTCATTATAAACATTCTTGTACAAAAATTCTTAAAAGATACTTAAATTTTTCTTTCATTTCCCATACAAAAGAAATATGATGAGAAAATCTAAAGTTACTCTTTTCCATATTTTTTAAAATATTTTTATTTAAAAATTGCCTACAACAAGTAAAATAATATCAACTCAGTCAATTCAATTTAATTATAAATCATTAAATAAATAAAAATTATTAATAAAAATAATTTTTAAAAATAAATAAAACCATTTATACAAATAAATAAAATTATTTGTTTTTTTAAATAGGAGTTAAAAAATCTAATACACTACTACTTAATTAATGAAATATTGAAATTAAAAATATTTTAAAGTAAACGTAAACTAAATAAATTTCAATAATTTTCTTCAAAAAATAAATATTTCTTGAAAGAAAATAAATTACGATGTTTGAAAATAAATTACTATGTTTCAAAGATGATCAGAGATTATGGTTATTTGCCATACAGTGCTTTTGAGCATGAGAAATAGTTCGATCTGAACATGCAATTTGAATTAGATTTTGACTTATTATAAACATACATGGCAAACTGCTACGCATTTAGTCTTTATTGCAAATACGTACATACCAATAAGATTTTATTAACAGAAACAGCATGAATAAAAACCGTAACAACAATATCTTTTTAAGTAAATAAAACTTTGATTTTTGAAATGACAGGGTAAAGTTAAAACTGGAGTAATAATTATTTAGTGATTATTTTAAAAAATAATTGCAAAGACTTTGGTAATTTTTTTATTACAAATAATTTAGTTTAGAGCACATTCGAGTTATGACTTATACCACATTTTCTTATAATTAGTTTATAATTTTATGCAGTCGTTTTAATTATTTAATTTATTTTTTTTTTAGTTCTCAAGCAATATTTTGTAAATTTGTACATTGTAGTAAATTGCATGTTACATAGATTAATTTACATTTTATAAACTTTATTACAACTTCATTCAAGTAAATATTAGTTACGAATATAATATAAATTGTAAATATTTATGGATTAACTTTGTAACTCAAAACTTTTGTATTACCAATATAATCAAGCGATATAGAAATTATGTTTCCTCAAAATGAAATTTTATAAATGATGTCTAGAAAAAAGATTTCAAACTTCTTAAATGATTTTTACATACAATTATTGAGTTTACAATCATTTTACTCATATAAAAATAACAATAATAATTTGAAATCGTGTTTTATGTAAGTCAAATAGTTAATAATATCAATAAAATTAATACTTTGTTATGATCTTTTTTTAAGAGAAAAACTTATCAGAGAAAATAATAAACTTTATTCAAAAAATTTCTCAGTACTATTAGTGCTATATTTTATTTTGAGATTATAATAAACAATTCATGAAATTTACAATTTTAATAAATAACAATATTTTTCATATGTCTATAAGAAAATATAAAAGTTATGTATTGAAGTTCATATTTTTTAAAGTCAGAATAATTTGAGAAATATATTCTTTTACTATACATATTTCAGAAAATATTATGAGAAGATTTATTTCAAATAGTTTTTTAGTTTCTTTTCACTCTGAAACTTGTAAAAAAAATTCATTTGATTTTATGAAATTCTAATATATTTCCTCTTTACAATACAACTCATTTCTTCATCTGAAATTTAATTTATCTGTATACAACAATAAATGTATCAAGTAAATTCTTAATAACAAAGAAAAATTAACAAAGAACTTTCTAATTTAAAAAAGTATAAAACTGTCTTAATTAGTTACTTATGAACTGAAAAGTAACGATATTAATTATTTTTTTGCGAACTAGAAACTGAAAACAAACACTACTATATTAAAAAAACCTTATTTTGTTTACAATTCTTCTTAGCAATAAGTATAATAAATTTAATGCAACTAACCAAATATGTTCAAAAATTTCAGAAATATTAATAAACTGATCAAAACATTGTTGTAATAAATATTTTTTTCCCTTATAAAACTCTTCAGTAGTAATAATCAATGAAGCGTGTGGCAAATAACTGATAACTCAAAGAAACGTCAGAAAGTTTTCGCTTTCTTTAGCTTAGATTAACAGTAAAAAGGATTATTTCTAACAATCTACAGAACACTGAACACGACGTTAGATAACGAGAGGATTACGCGTCGATATAATCTGCTAAAAGTAAAAAGACAACCCCCTTGACCTCAATACTCTGTCTTTTATACTTCATATCTAGTACAATCAATGCTCTTTTTCTTTTTGTTGCAGAAATGTTTTACTTATTTTTTCCAGAGCAAAATTTATTAAATAATATCTTAACAACAACCAGCACTTTTTTTAAAGTTGATGGTTTAAGTTATTATATCTAGATTTTTGTTTGTAAACTGGGTTAGGATTTAACTCGGTGGTTTTGAATTAATCAACTTTCTAGGTAACAAAATTTGATATTAAATTAATATTTTCCCACATTAGTGAATATTTTGCATTATTTTTACAGATATTTCTTATCATTATTTTTAATAAATTATCTTAATTTTTCAAGTAAATTAAGAAAGACAGAAAAACAATTTTACATCAACTTTAACCTTACACGTTCCTCTCAAAAATGTGTCTTAGACATTTTAATGGATTCCATTTACTAAGTTTTTACAAATTACGTACTTTATAAATCATGCTTAAAATGTGCTTTATACAAATAATTCATGAACAATTTTTATGATTATGGAAAATTTAAAAAGGGAAAATATTAATTAACTTTACAAAAATCCTAATGAAAATAAAAAATTAATTTTTAAAAAAAATGAAATGCAATTTAGTAAATATTTGATTAAGAGTACATAAAATTGATGCTTTAAACGTTTATCTTAATTAATTATCAAAATAACGTTTTTAAAGATTTATTAAACAAATATTCTCTTCAATTTCACCCACACTATTAAATATTTAGGAGTAGAATTTGTTTTTGGAAAAGTAACATTACTTTTTAGATTTGATCACGTTAAATACAGAAGCAATTATTCACTAAAAAATAATGTTCTCTGAAAAATGACAAGAAACTTTTATAAAAGAACAGATTTTTTTTTGTAACTGCACTCTAAAACAATAATCTTTATAAAATTTTCTGTATTTCAATTAATTTAAATATTAATAAGTCCTTCACTGTAAATTAAGCCTATGATTGATTTTTAAACATGCTTAGTGTTTAACCAATATGAAAAAATTGTGAAAATTAAGGAAAATTTACAGTCTACATAAATTACGCGTTAACCTCCGAGATTTAGTGCAATTAAACTTAATGTAGAAAAGAAAAATATCAAGAAAGGATTGATTATTAAAGAAAAAACTAGTTCTGAAGTGCAACAGGAAAATAATAGCTTAAATATTTACATTATCCTATCTCAGTTAATAATTAAAAATATGGCATGAACGAAATAATCCTTTTTCTGTTTCTTGTTATCTGTATCTTCACATATCTAAAGTGTGCATATAACTAACTAATTTATCCAAACATGATTTCGACATTAATTTTTTAATTGAATATATTAATGAATAGTTTTATATAAAAAGATATATATTTATGAACTTCAAATAATCAATTCCATTTGTAATCTTCAATGCATACGATTTACTTGTGTAACAACAGTAATAAACATATATTTCTTTATTTCTATTGTTTGTACCAACAATTCTTATAAGCGAGAAATATGTATTACAGCGATAGCATAGATAGCCTTTATTATCAGATTTTGACCAATTTCACGATGAATCAAATTTTTATATGCAGACATAAAATGAGAAGAAGAATTCCTTATGAAAACTAAACAATAAATAGAACATACTATATCTTTTTCTATTTAGTTTATACTATAAAGAATATTTCACACATGAACTAGGATACTTAAAATAAGTTGACCGTAATTTGTTTATCATGTTTACCAATACAAATCTTTTTTGTCATTAAAAAATAATCAGATGAAAGCTCCTGAAAAATTTCAATAAAATGTTACCTATTGATTCGATATTAATTCAATTTCAATTATAATGACACTACGAATGATTCTGTTCTTAAATTCATTATAATAATATAACATTTTTAGACACTTCCTTCATATTAAAGTAATTGCTTTTATGTCGGCACATTTTATGTATACTTTCTGACGAAAAAGTTAATTTTTAATAAAAAACTTACTTATTTTTTGTAAATTTTACTCTATGAGATATATAGAATTTTACTTCGCATTAGTAGTTTCTCGATCACATAAAGTGTCTAAAAGAGAATAAACTGAAGAGATTAAAATGGCTAAAGTAAAAAGGTGGTGGTTGGCTATTATATTGGCGAAAGAACACAACGTAGTTGTTGTAATAACCCTCAATGGAATTATTGCGATTTTTAAGCTTTTAATAAATTTAGATATCTGTGTAATACCAACAATTATCATATAATTATTTTTTCAAATTATAAATACAAGATATATAATAATTTATAATAAAGAATTTCATAAAATACTTTATTTTTCATTAACATAATTTGATTAATTTTTTATGCAAATATCAAAACTAAATATGTTAAATGCATTGATAATTTTTTCAAGGAAAGTTAAAATGTGTTTCTAAAACACTCTGATAGAATCAATTAATATACAAATGCAATGGAAACCCATAGTAAGAAAATTCTTTTACTATAAGTAGATATTTTAAATCTAAATTATTTGCTTTAATGGAATAAAAGTACCTTTATATTAGTATTAAATGGCTGTTAATATTGAGAATTAGAATTATAAAAAGATTACCCTGTTTTAATTTTCAAAGATATTACATAGGTATATTTTACATACTTAAATTTATTTCACAGAAATTAAAATGTCCAGTTGTTTGAGAAAAATAATTTTTTTATAAAATGGAATCCATTGTCAAATAATATCACTTAAAGAATACTATCAAGTGTATCTCATAAATAAATAAAAGAGCATCATTTATTGACGGAGTTAAATAAATAACTATAACTGTTTTTTAAATAATTAACAAGTAAGTTAAGGAAAATAAAAGAAGGAATTGAACTTTTGTTTTTCTACTTATCCTTCTATTTGCAAAGTTTACTGTTATTTTTAACAAATTAAATCTGGAAATTATTTTACTAAATATATCTTTAAATGTTCTAAATATTTCATGGCACAGCTTTTGCTGTCACCATTAATATAGCGAAAATGCTTTTTAAACTAAAAATAGTAATACAAATTATAGTTCTAGCAAAAATTAAAAAAAGTAGTAATTTCATAACTTTAATTATTTTAAGTGTTTCAAATTACGATCTTATAAATATAAAATTTACTCAATGATTTAGATTAAATTTAGATTATGCGAGTAGATTTAAAAGAGGATCATTATTATAAAGAAGCTAACATATAGTGTTCTTACTATAATATCTATTCTAATAAACCATTCTAACATCCCCTTTTTTTCTTTTTTTTTTTAAATTCCTTGTAGCCATAAATGGATCATAACAAATTTTTCAACGTCCTTATTCGGCAAAAAAGAATATTTTTCTTATAGTCTCTTCTGGTGAAAGAATTCGATGATTCGGCCAATTATTCTGACACTGGATTAAATCTACTGGAATGACCCAATTTAAGGATGTCCTATTCAAGCGAATAAAAGAAATCGTGAATGAAAAGCATTTTTCGTAGAAAATTCGTTTTACATAGGTGACAGGTAACATTCACGTATTTAAATGTAGCAACAAATTTTGTCTGACTTTTTTATTTGTCAGTGCTATTTTAAGTAACTTTGTCTTTTTAAATCATCCTTTATAATACAGTAAAAGAGCTTTTTGATAATAAAATCTATTAATTTTAATAATTATTTTATAATGAAAATTTTATAGTTTAAAGTAAATGTTTCACATGTATAAAAAGGCATAGTTTTTTAAGCTTTTATACGTCGAACAGTGTCATACATTACATAAATTTGAAATATTATTCTGCAGTCAGATTTTTGTTGATATGATGAGTTGAAATAACGTCTTTTGTGGTGGATCTCGATATATAAGAGAAACTCCGAGATAACCCATGTTCTTAGATAATAGTGGTGACTTATTGAGAATAAATCAGAAAGACAAAGTTAAATAATAATACAATTTTATTATATTATTAAAATTTAAATATTTACATTGAACATTCTTGATTAAATTTTCTATTAATATATAAATTTAATCAAATATATTTATGAAACAGTGTGGCCAGGGTCCTGAGGAAGAGATTAAAAAGACTCACCCCCTTTATAGTGCTTCACCCTTGGAAGGTCAGTACAGTTGCTCAGATTTCTTTGGGCTCTCCACTCGTCATCACATTGCTCCTGTATTTCCCGTGTACTGGTCTGTTCCATGTCTCACGTTTGGGTATGTCTGCTTCATTTCTGTACTTTTCTCTCTATCATCTGAGGACTATTATAGTTCTTCTATTTCATCGAAGGCTTGGGTCTCCATCTCATCGGAAGCCTGGTTCTCCCTTATCTCAGCGGAGTCTTAGGTCTCTATCGGGAGCTTATTTTCCCATATCTCATCGGAGACTTAAGTCTCTCTATCATCGGAGACTACTTCTTAACTTTATAGTTGTCTTAATTTTCCCCCCAATTCTTCTACTTGGTTATTATTTTGATCATAAAATGAATACGTCACTTCTGGTCTTCCAGGGAATGGTCAGAAATCTCCCCTCATAGCCCTTGATTGGCCACACTCAAATACAAAAGAGAACATTTTTATATTATATGAACCACCCATGCATCCCAAGGGGAAATGGACCCTAGGATGGAAAACTGCTATAACTTTAATTGAAGTTTTCAAATGCCACTTTGAAATCTCTAGTTTTATTCCTTTATGACACTTGTCTCATAGTATTACAATATTTATGTATTTCCTTTCTTTTATATTTCAAACACTACTGCCGAGAGGAATTGTTATTGAATTAGCTGTACAATAAAACATGTGATTCCTCTCTGGCTCCTTTTATGACGTTTGCACTACGACAAATTCAACATTTAAAAGTGAATCATAAATTACAGAAATCAATCCATGTCAAAAATGGGAATCAAGTGGAGGATGTTCAATAGTTAATATGGAGACAATGGTGTTGAGTATTTAAATACCATATGGATAAAAATGTTGTATTAATCAGGTTATAAATGTTTAAAGATTTTATGAAGAAAATTTAAAGTTTTCGATGTAATCATTTCAAGCCTAAAATCTACATAGACAACGTAATTCCTACATTTCTTCAAATTTCAATATTTGTATTATAATAAGTAATTTTTTCGACTCCAGTTTCTGACTATAGTTGTTAATTTAAATTTCCTTTTAATTTAACAGCTCTCATTAAAAAATGTGCCTTTTTATCTATTGAATATAATTCAGAAATATTCATTTTTATTATAGGCTAAATATATTTATTTTTATGGAAATCTAAGTTTATAAAATCTTGTAAAAATAATCAATTTAAGCTTTAAAGAATTATTTAAAAAATTAAAATAAAATTATAAAATTTATTTTTCATCTTAAGTTGAAGCTTCAAAATTGCTGCTTGTAAACTCTGAAATGAAACTTATTTAGGTCATGGGTTTACGTTTACTGGTATAAATTTTAAAAAACCTGTGTTACAAGCATAAAATCAATACTTGTAGTCATGATAATATTAATGTGTCATCGATTTCAACTGTGATAATTAAAAAGAGACAAACTTTTTTAACATAATTTTTTTACCAATATTGCTTCTGATAAGACAATAGTTGTTTTGTTATTAATGTATTACCTTAGTAATATAGTGGCTTTTTATCCACTTTAAAAACTTTTTGTGATACATTAGTTTTGATTTTAACTATTCTAAAACTTTGAAGCTTGGATCATTAATCGATTTTTATTTCTCTTTAATTCTTTTTTTTAAATTGCGCTTTTTTCACTATGGACAAAATGTTAGAAGTCATGGAGATCGAAGGCTACAATAAATTTAATAAAAATGTTTTATGCGTGGATAAGGATTTTATAACAGAAAAATCCTATGAAAATCATTCTTTTAATTTAAACTTAATTGAAAAAAATTAGAAAAAATAAATACAAATCCCATTTAATAAAGAAAAAAAATCAAATCTAACATTAGAAAATAAAAAAATACAAAACAAACTTTGTGCTATTCAATTTCAACATTTTTTTTCTTTTTATATAAAGTTTTCTTATTTCAGTGTTTTATTTTAAGTATTTATTTTTTAATTTAAAAAACTATATCCAAATACAGCTGAAATTCCTTTCATATTTTAATAAATTGTTTGATTAAATTCTGTCTGGCATGTTTCAAATTACCTCAAAGTTTACAAGCCATTGAGAACAGCTGCGGCATTTGAAAACACACTTCCTTGACCTTTAATCAGCTTACCTACCTTAGTTATTCCATAGTACTTTTTCTTAAATTGTACCAGCGTTCATATATATTTAGGAATGAAAAAGCTTCATAATAGAGTAAATATTTGTAGCATTTGATCTAACTTCAGCAGTTTCCCAATGTCCTGTATAAGAACCCAATATTTTGGTTCAAAATTATTATACTAAAATATATAAAATCACCAAACTCTAACAATTTCCTTTAACTATTCTAACTATTTTTTACCAAATTAAGAAAAGCTTTAGTTTTAAGTAAGAGATATTTAAAAAATGTTTCTGTAAATATTTCTTAATGCTTATAACAATTTTTTTAGTTAAGAGATAAACATGAAAATGATTTAAGGTAAGCCTTCATTTTCTTGACCAGTACTTTTTATAATTTTTTTTATATATTATTGGGTTGTTAAGAAACTTATTCCGTTTTACATGATATGAAAAATGTATAGCGAATACCTATTTTATTGAATTATATAGAGTCAATTCCAGTCCAATACCTTTTACCATCTTTCTGGTCATAGCATCCTTTTATATTCATAAAAGGGTTGATTTTCATTAGCAAAAAACTGATTCATATCAGAAAAATGAAATAGCTTTCCTAACAACCCAATATTTTAAAGAAAAGTTAAGTATGGAACGCATTACCTGTGTTTGGTAGAATTCAAGAATATTTAAGAAGAAATTTTTTACATAATATCAAAGTGATAGTAAACTATGAGTAAATGTAGTTCATTTACTTGGATATAGTCCTTAATTTCCTCAAAAAATAAATAAACCATTTGACTTGGAAAAAGCTTTTAATAGTAAATGCTAACAATTGCTTAAATGAATTAAGCTGATAAGAGTGTGTTCTCTCTCTCTCTATAAGAACTTTCACTAAAACATAAGGAATTAATAAAATGAGTGAACTTGAATCAAATTTTCTTAAATAAACAAAGCAGAATCATAAGAAAAAATGCAAAGGAAAAAGTCTCTAACAAAAGCTTTGAAGTCTGGACATAACAAAGCAATAAAAAAATCTTTTGTTAAAGTTTGAAGGCAGCCATTTTTATTGGCAGTTGATTGCCACCTCATTTATCAAACTTAAAGTATTTCTTACAGAACTTTCCTTTGTTCTGCCACCTTTTCTATCTAGGATTAAATTACAAACTAGGATTACTGTAACGAAACTAATCATTTAACGCGAATTTCAACAAAAGCACAAAAGCATTAAATCAAAAGAAGTAAAAAAATTTTCTTTTATTCTTTATAATTGATTTTTTTTTCAATTTTATCGCCTTACATCCTGCGAATGTTAAAATGTGCATTTTAACTGCGTCATTTAAATAAGTAAGAGAATGACAAAAAATAATTGAGAAAATAAAAAGAAACAAAATCATCAAAGTTTTCAGAACTTTTCCAATCAAGTTATTAGATATCTGTTTAAATAACCTTGTAAAATAAAAAAAGAAAATATTTTATCGGAAATTGTTAATCAACATATTTTACCTTCCTTAAATTTCTTTTGAAAATTAATCTTAGCAATTATCTTACACTATTCTAGAAAGGTAACTTATTTTAGCTATTTTATAATAATATGAAATTTAGAACTTGAAGTAACAAACTATATCAAAATTATTTTGTTTTGATTTTAAATAAGATTTCTAAATAATTCATCATTTGATAGTAAGAATGTGCTAATTAAAAACCATTTAATAATAAAATATATTATTATTACTTTTAATTAGTGATCTAAATTACTTACATCAATATTAGTTCTTTAAACAAATTATATAGTCTATCAAATTTTACATTCATTGGTACAAAATAATTTCACATATTTTAATAAAATTTGCCTAAGATCACTAACTTATAAATGTAAGCATTTCATCACTTAATTTCAAATAGGAGATGCAGAAACTAATAATGTAATTATAACTGTATAAGATATAAAAGTGAAATTGTAATTTTTATTTTCATTAAATCCACCATGAAAATTTTTGAAGTTTAAAACTTTTTTAAAAGCATTTGTCACATATCATTTAAATTTTAAATAATAAGATTATAATTTTCTTCCAAACTGAAAAGGAAGAAAATAACCTAATACTTCACTGAACAAATCTCAGTTTCTATATAGAAAATCTGCTTAAAATCATTATTATTCCTGGAATTCTAATGAAAGTCCAAAACTTTTCATGTACTTTTATCCCAGTTGTCCCTATTTTCAGATATCGTATTGTTGATGACAGATGAATATTTAAAATATGCATGTATGCATATAAATATTTGAACAGATTTTCGCAATTCCACAAAACTTCAACAATTAGTAATTCTGAGCTTGCATTAATTTCAATTATCGAAAATAGTTAAGCAATAAATAAACATTTGTAAAAATAGAAAAATATTTAAAGAATAAATTATATTGCTGTGATGCTTTTAATTAATTTAACTAACAGCAAATGTAAATAAATTTCTGAAACTTCAATAACAAAATTTTTTATTAATTTATTTAAATATGCTTTTCACTTTCTATCTCATTAAGCATTTTTAATAACAGAAAAGGATTATTTACGTTAACTTCATAATATAGTTCCAAGCATCAATTAAAAAATATATCAAACACATAAAATTTTAAAAGTAACTAAGTTTAAATCATCATGATTCTTAAATACAAATAAAGTAATTTTTACTTTTATAAATATAATTATTTTTTTAATAGTATTTCTATAAATTAACAATTTTAATTAATACAATCAATTTATTACGAAAATTAAAAATTACTTTTGAAATCCATATTAACCAAATATAACATATTTATAATATTAATTTATTATTTTTTAATAATTTTATTTAATAAT
>JAPDSC010055050.1:0-11977 GCA_026290005.1 Latrodectus geometricus
AATTCGCCACCGATTCCACATTTTCAAAAACTAAGTTCTAAACTAAATTAATATGTAGAACTTTCTAAAAATTTTATAAATTATGTGGACTGCTATTTTTATGAAATTTAGGAGCATATAGTTTAAATCAAATCTTATTAAAATAGTTTAAGAATCGCTCTTTTGAAATAAGCGAAAAAAACGTCAATCTTTATTGAGTGATGAATGTGACATTTTAATTTTATGGTAATGTCCAGACATGGTGGTAGACGCACTAATTCAGTCACCTTCATTCTAATTTCATCACTTTTAGATAAAACAATAAAAGTGGGTCTGCTTATCGGGAATTTTGTTCCATTTCCCTTATTTGCTCAACTACGCCATCTACCATTGGTTTTAATCCTCCGCTGTTAAGAGTCGGAAAAGAAAACAAACTTGAAAAATAATAAACCTATGGCAAGAGTGAATTCAGACATTTCAATATCATATATTATGAAATTGTCTTTTATATATTTAGTTTTATTTCATTTCATTGTAAATATTTTAGATAAAAAAATAATAGATTAATATAATTATTATTGGTTTAATTTTTAAAAAACATTAGTATGAGATATCTAAGCGAAAATTTATAAATAATTTTATAAAGTTTTTTACAAAATTTTAAAATTATTATTTATTATTATTATTATTTATTGTTTGTGTTATTATTTATTATATATGTTATAAAAGTCACTTTCATATGTAAATTACAATAGTTTTGTCATATTTATATACAAAATCGATTGGTTGATTAATTTGTCAGATTTTGTATACTGGGTTTAATTTTACTTAAAAATATTGCTTAAAACCCATTCCAAACCACTGGAAAAATCCACTTCTGATGTGGGAGTCGCATGATGAATTCATGAACCAAAGACCAGAATGAATAACATAAACAGATAAATAATAATTAGGAGATATAGCAAAACTCACATTTTACAGGAGAGTAAATTTGGAAAATCCTCAAGCACCCACCTAGACCGGGTATGCAAAAAGCAACAACCTGACACTTATCTACAGTTGTTTAATGGTGACAAGAATTCTTTGGATCTTCTAGACTGAAAAGCGCAGTTTTATCAGAACGTTACTGTAAACCCACCTGCTCTCTTACTGCACTTGTGTGTGGCTCAAGTAGTCCAATTTTCTAGCAAACTATCTTGTTTCATTTCCTTGATCCAATATGAGACCATTTTTCTGAGAGATTCTGCTCAAATTAAATATATTTAAATACTTATAATACATAACTGTTGTGATATTAAAAAAAATGCCAATTCATTTGCGAATTTGTCACTTAATAGTGATTTAACAGATTAATTTGATTTTAATTTAGGCATTTGATAAATAATGGATTTATCTCAATATCTAATTATGAAGTGCTGAATATGATATACTATATATAAAATTAATCCATTCAGTTAATCAAAGAATCATATAATTATGATTCTTGTGATATAAAACTATTTAGTATATGTTATTTTTAGGACATATAAAGTAAATATCAAATACTTTGAAGTTATTTTATACCTTCAAATGACCACAATTCTTGTGATATAAAACAATTGTGAGAACCTGGACAATAAACATGTGTAACAAGAAAGAATACGGATAAAACGAAAAGAATGAAAGCCATTTTAGAAACTTACTGCAAACGCAGACACTAAAATAAAAATGACTTACAGCTTTCTTGGTTTTCTTCATCAAAATAGATTTACCCGAAATTTCTATAGTGGAGTTTCATACAATAAATAATTTTCCACATGATGTAATGAGGAATTATGCAAGAGAGAGAGAGAATACTTTGTGATATAAAATACTTCACTTTTCCGAGGTAAATTATTGCGCCAAGAGAAGGGTTGTTATGAAATTAATTTTAAAAATCTCGATATTGTAAGAACATGAATACAGTGTATTATTCTTAACTTCAATTTTTATTTATGTATATCGTAGAAATTTCCTTCTTTCTATCTCAAGAGCTTTATTGAAAATATACTATATTTAAATTTAAAAGGGCTGTTGTTGTATTGTGCCAGTTAAGCTGATAGTATGGGAAGCGCTGCTTCACTTTTTCAACTAAACCATAATTTGGTGTAGAATCTGACATCCTCAGTACACACATATCATAGGTACCCATTTATAGGGTATGCGATCATTCACAAGCCATACAATGAAAGCGTAAAACAGGAGAGAGAGAGAGTACATCCATGCCCGAACTGGGATTCGAAGCCAGGACCTCCTCATCTAGAGTCATGCTCACTGACCACTGGACAGAGTGAGCGGCTAAAAGTTTATATAATATGATATTATGTATCCGAAATGATTTGATACCGTTCTTCGCATACAGGTAAGGAGTTCATAAGTTTTGTATATTTTAGGCAAACATTTTATTTTCTATGTTATTTATTCGTAGCATTTTATCTAAGACTAAGGAACATTATTTTCGTTGCTTTGCATCCGTAAGTGTGAATAATATTTTTAGCTCTATGCTTTTTTTTTATATCCTAATATATCCATGCTCTTAAATGTAGAATTTCACTCGAAATCGCCAAAGGAATAAATATTTTGACTAAAAATGAAGTGACTAATAAGGGAAGTGATAACTAACAAACCTTAAAATTACCAACAATATCAAATTTTAACATTATTAATGTAGTGTTTCATATATTCAAATGGTTCAATGAACTGTTTGGAAATTGAATTAGGAAGCATATTCCCCTCACATTCATTATTCTAAGTAATTACTTTCATTCGCACTTCAAAGTGTCGGCAAACAAGCAGGAAATATTTCCTAAATGTAACTAGGCTTTTAGGCGCAAAATGTTAAATCATATTACATGTTAACTATAAAAGCGAAAATTGGATATTTCAGCTAAAGGAGTAATCTAGGCATCTAATTATAAAATTGAATTGCCATCAAAGATGCTTTTCTATCCATTTTATCTTTAAGAGCAGAGACTGTTAAATCAATATTTGAACTGTCTGATGCATTAAACAAACTTTAAACCTTTAAAATTATTAGATTTTGCATGAAATGGAATTTTACAAAACAGAAGATTGAGCAAATATATCTAATTGAATAAAATTTCTACAAGAAAGAAAAAGAAATTTCTTTAATATTTCCAAATAGAAATTTGTTTTCATAACAAAACAATTACAAAAAGCGTTGTTTTCAGAATAAAATGATCATTTTTAATATTTAGCAAAGCAAGTAAAAGTTTCCTTTCAGTTCACTGGCCTCAAAAGCATTTAATTAGATTTATCATAAATTTATTTTATCTAATGCCATTATTACCATGGATTGAATAGCCATCATTACTAGTATAAATCGCATTGAAATATAGCACCATACAATTTTCATTCATAATTATCTGGTCGATATTCAAGTTTTTCCTCGACAAATGGACCTTTAAATTAAAGCAATTACTACGTTTTATTTCTAAAAAATATGTGTTTTAGGCTCCCTTACACTTTACTCTTTACAAATACAAAATGTAGAAAGTAAGAAATGCAAAAGAAACATTGTGAGTCAAGATTCAAAAATATATCTCCATTTGATGATAATTATCTTAGTAATAGAGATAAGAATAAGAAATAAATTACTTTGTTGAAATTTTTAACACTGTTTACAGTGAGCATTATGATGTTTTATTATAAAATGTGTAGTTATATATAGGACTACCTTAATTAAACATTGAAAAGGACTAAGGATACGAGAAACACAAAAAATAAAAGAAAAAAAATAAGAATCATTAAACAGAGGCATCTTTTTTTGATGATTCTTATTTTTAATGGTGAAGATAAGAATAAATGATTATTTTATTGATTTTTCCAAGACTTTCAACAGCATACGTACCATTATATTGAACACAATCAATAAAGTATAAATTTCCTATTTTATATTTCGATTTTTTCATTATTATTCATATTTTGGTGATTCCTATTTTAATAAAGAGATAAGAATAAAGTAAAAATATCATTTTGTTGATATTTTAAGGCTTTCTTTCTTGTGTATCTTTATGATGAGCACTTTTATCACGTTTTATTTACAAAAATAATTTTAGGAGAACTTTTTTATTAAGCAGTACATAAATACTTATATATAGGATAAAATAAACCCACCAAGAACAGGAATCATCAAGTGCAAGGTTAACAAGAAAGTTTCTGTCATTTTTAATAACCAAAAAAACATAGCCTTCAGAAAATCTTGTCTATTGTTAATCCTCAAAGTAAGCACCATCGGCATCCAATACATTCTATTAATGTGTCTCGAACTGTGCAATCCCCTTGCGGTAAATCTAAGGGGTTTGGGATGCAAAGAAGTCTGTGAGAGGCTCAAGTCTGCTTCATTGGTGGTTTCAAGAAGATAATTGTCCAGGGAATGGAAGAGGTGGTAATTTCATGGTGTAAGGTAGCTGTCTAAGGAGGATGGCACAAAGTCTTCCAATCAAGTCTCTGTATGATATTCCTAGCCACCCATACGACATGTGGCCTCGCTTTATCGCCAAGAGCAATTCATTTCAATTAATCAGTTCTGGCTCCTTCTGTTGCAATGGATATTGTACACGTTCCAATTGCTGCGAGTACTGATCTGCAATGACAGTTTGGCCCGTCGTTAGGAGTTTATAGAAAACCATTTGACAACTAGTCCACTGAACATAAAGCATAATTCTGCGTAGGTGCATTGGTAGTCTTGCGCTGTCGCGGAATAGTATCCTGAGATGCAAACCAATGTTTGGAACGCTTGGGAATGTCTTAACAGGACCCACTTTTAGTCACTGGTCAGTACTTGAATATGGATAAGCTACTGTGATGAAAAAGCAACGATAAACAGGATGCAACTCGCTATTGCTTGGGGATTTCCAACAGCGTTTGAGGAACCCAGTCTATCAGCCAGTACGTCTTATCTAAGAGGTGCAGATGAAGTCTAACCGTTCCATCGGAAACTTTGATTGTCCCGCAAGTACACCACATGTTTGAGAACTGTCTTCCTCAATGTCCTTCTACAGGGGTTCGTTATCGAAGGCCTGTGATCATCCACTGCAAGTTTTTATCTCAGAGGAATAATTCTCCCGATCTAAATTTGTGAAACCAATGCCTTGTAGTACATTCATTCCCAGCACTATCCCCAAACGCTTGTCATATTTGTTAAGCTTGATGCAGCAGCTGATAAATCCACTTGGAAGTCGTAAAGCAAGGAACTCAGAACAAGCTACTTCTACAAGTTCATTTCTTTTCGCTACTGAACGAGTCATTGATGAATGTGCGAGATGAACCTGCTTTTATAACGACTGATATTCTTACTCTCAACTATAATCGGTGTCTCAACCATGTCATACACTTATTTGCAATCTTGTTCTCACTTCATTCAATAGCAACGAGAAAACAGCAAGAACTTTCTTGTTTATGTTATCGATAAACTTCAATGTGTTGATGATTTCTGCCGTAAATAATTACGATAAGATTAAAGGAACGGTTACTTTTTTGTTATTTGTAAAGTTTTCATCAATTTATCTATTTTTATACTGAGTAATATTATCGCATTTTACTTTTTAAAAAAATGATGTTCTAAGAATACCTTAATTAAACAGCTTACAAATGATTAAGTTAAGAAACAACAAATACAAAACAAACTCTAAGCTAAAAATCATCAAATAGAGACAATTTTCTTACTGATGATTCTATTCCTTAATTAATAATAGTAATATAAACAGTGAAAAAATTATTCAATTGATACTTTTAAGCCTTTATAATGGCTTTTGTTATCTAGTAAATCATGTATCTTAAAAGTGCCGTAACTAAACAAATACTTCATTGTTTGATGATTCCTATCTTTAGTTATGGTGACAAGAATGGACAAACTCCAAGATAAACATAAGATACCTCAAAGATAACAGAACTTCAAAAATAACACTTATTTGATTGTTATTTTTGAGGTTTTTTTGAGCATACTTACTCTTAATCGCCTCCTCAATTATTTTTCAATTTTAAAGTTGTTTATATAAAAGAGCCTATAAAAAATTAAGCACATACTTCTCTGTAAATTAATGATTACATGATGACATTTATTAACGGTATTAACTATTCCGTATATATTTCATTTTTTTTTTAATTAATTTTTTCACATTTTTAGAATGGCTATGTTGCATATTATTTGTTTTCAGATGCTCTTAGCAAGCACTAAAGTTTACTATTACATCTTTTTTTTTCTTTTTTTATTTGTAAATATACATTCATAATAAAATAAATAAAAATTAATATTGGCTTATTATAATTGTTATCACTTATTATAGCTCTTATTAACATGTTACATACATATTGTGAGTCAGACTTTATAGGAACGGTGCAACAAAACAAAAAATAAATAGATCTCTCTCTCTGTAAGTATATAATGGACAAAATTTATTAGGAAGAATTCAATCAATAATTCCTCCTAATGGATAAATTTATTAAAGAATCAATAACGAGTATAAAAATAAATTTGTATTTAGTATAGTATTGATATTTTCCTCAACATATTTACCTTAAAAGATAATGAGGGCATAACAATAATGAGTATAAGGATATAATCCTTTTTAATATTTTTAAATTTTTTTTAAAATATGTACACTTATAATAGTGCAGCTATTAGGTTTTACTTAGATTTTTCTAAGTAATAGATTGCTTTTAGATCATGTTATTTAAACAAACACAACTCTTTTTGATTATTTAGATTTTTAATAATTACAATAAAAATAAATGACATATTATTTTTATTGTCATTCTCAGGCTTTTTTTAAAATATGTACCTAATAATGAAGCGCAGTGTTTATTTAAAAAAAGGCTTATTAAGTGCGCTTTTCTGCCTTAAGTGAAGATTTCTATCTTCCGTGATGTTGATGAAAACCAAAGACAAACCTTAAAATATTTGGTGAATATTTTTAAAATTTTTTCAACAAATGTATCTATATAATGAGTGAAGTTATTATATTATATTTATAAAAATGTAATGGTGACGTATTTGGAGAATTTTAATTAAACAAGCATTTCTCTGTTTAATGATATTTTCTTACTGATGGTGATAAGAATACCAGACAACTTATTTGACTGTCAACATTTTAAAAGGTTCTTTATCATATGTTTCACATAATAAAAACAGTTTTTATTTATAAAACTTGTGTTTTAGGAGCTCCTTATTTAAGCCTATAATTCTCCATCAAATTTGGATTCTTATCTTTTATAAAGATGATAAGAAAAAGCGATAAATTATTTGACCGGTATTTTTAAGGCTTTCCTCAACATATAACATTTCTCTAAAATAATGAAAGCCGTTATTACAATTTATTTATTTAAAAAAAAAAAAGATTGTATTAGAAGTGCCGTCATTAAACAGACATTTCCCTGCTAAGTAATAATTCTCATCTTTGGTAATGGTGATAAAAATAAGGGAGCTGTATCAATTCTATTCAACATCGTTAAAGTTATTTGAAATTAAAGACACTTTGGTGGATTTGTACTTTATTTTAAAAGGTGAACTTCATAGTTGAAGTAGATTATCATTTTGGTATACGTAAAATTGTATGATTATGTAAGATAAATGCTAATGTGAATAATGAAACAATGTTATTCAACATTAAATTTTATTTAGATAAACTGAGGTATACATGATAATTTCATCAAACAGGAAACAAACGTTATAACCTTTAATTGGATTTTACTGTTTATAAATAAACTTTCATAATTTTTTTTATTTTAGTCACTTGAATTAGCCAAAAAAATAACGCATACCGAGAAAAATGAACTATTTAGAATTAATATAATGGAATAAAAATCATGATGGTATATTGTAACAGTAACATGTTATACTAATAAGCTGAATTCTTATGGCATATGCCACAATCATTAACATTTCGATTTTTTTTTGGATTTCGAAAAATAAAGAACACGTAATTTAAAAGGAATGTTACGATTGGAAATGTTATGAATGTTGAAAACATTTATAGAACAACACAACATCCATTACATTTATTAAAACAACACATTAATATTTAACATACGGTTCACTGTTACTCGTTTCAAAATCGCTCCTTTGTAAAAGCTAATACACGTTCGGTTTTCTTTCAAGCTTATCTAAGAAAGTTCTATGATGAGAAGAAAACAAAATGAAACCACAGAGAAACGTTACATCAAAGCCAAGAATGAAAGACAAGGTAAACACGTTCACGAAGAACATAATCCACGTTTAGCATGGCAATAGCGATGGCGTGGCTCCAATCTCAAGCAGAAAAGAAATCACAATTATTTCCCTTCATTTATTTGGGACCATCGCAACTACATCGATTTTGGAAAGAAAGAAACAAAAACATTATGAATAGAAAACAAAGACATTCCATGTTGAGGGACTCGACTCAAGCACGCCTCATGACGTTGTTCTTGATGGAGTAAAGTCCCTGTTCCATGGCAGCGAGACCTTCTCTCAGGTAAGCCTCGACGCATGGTTCCTCGATGCACACTTCGGGATTGCTCCTCTTGTAGAAGACGCGTCTTTGCCTGAGGGGCACGACCAAGAGGCTCGCAGTGCTCTCGCATGGGGCGTCTCCGCGACAGATCGTCTGTGTCTGCTCAATGAAACTTCCGTCACAGCTCTCGGAAGTCAAGCCATATGCTTTTCCCTGCAACACAAACAATCTACTTACACTTTTATAAAGAAAGTTATTGCATTCATGAAATAATTTAATTTATCATTCAAATCAAGAATGAATGTAAAATAAGTAACTCACAACACTAAAAATGTCCTTTAGATGTCCCATAAATATTCTTCATATAATATAATACTCAGATTCATTTTCAATGAAGAGCATCAACTGAAGACACAAAGCAAGGAAAAATACACGATCTTTGGTCTAAATCCATAAGTATTATTGCCTACGCATAAGCACTGAACATACTAATAAAAAAAATTGATTACTTTTTTGCGTACCACAAGTATGATGCCATTCTATATATATTAGTAATTTATTGAAATTAGATTCTGAATTTCTGAATACTGGGCTATTTTTTTCTTTTAATTTGGTATTTAAGTTATAAGGCCAAAAATATGCCTGTGTATACAAAAAGTTTATTTTTAAAATATGAGTGTCTTCATCAATAATCAATTGAATAATAATTTACTATATGTATTTATTTCAGGGATAAAGTGTTTTAAAAACAAAAAAGTGAATGAAAGTGCTTTTAATATTTTGTAATAAACTATAGTTTAATTTGAAAACTATTAATTACATGTGTAAGAAAAGTAAGGGGTTTTTTTAATTTGAAATTCATCATTACATGAAGACAGACAAAAAAAATAAAGGGTGATTTTTATAAATTACAGAAACGCATACGAAAAGAAACAGAAAATTTCCGTTTCTTTTTTTTCAAACGTCTGACGCGTAAATAAATTTGAGCTCACTGTGGCCTAGTGATAAGAGAGAGCTCTTCGAAGCACAAAATCCTGGATGGCAGCCACACAGTCCTGGATGTTGAACAAGGTGAGATAGATGTTACGCTTTTGAATTCGTCATCAATTTCTGTTGGGGGTGGCTGATTGGGAGTTTTCAGAGTTTCCTCTATTGCGACACGTAAATATGGCCCACTATTTCTGCTAATTATACTGCCAATTTCATAGGATAGTTACAAAACTATTACCATAGCCTATCGTCTTGTAAATTTGAACCATGGTGACGAGATCGACCTCAGAGTAAGCAACCTTCTTTCTATATTACTTCGGCAGAAAGAAAATGGGCTTCATGAAATTCTTAACATGATTTTTCTGATGATTTTTTTCTTGTGTTATATATAGAACCCGGTCACGAGAAAAAACATTTCCTAATGTAAATTTTCTCATTCTCAAATTCATCTGTTCACAAAAAAAATTGATAAAAAATTTAATTATGTTTAATTTGCTTTTTTAAAAAATTCATCAGACATTTCTCATTTCCTTGAAATAATCAGTATATTTCTCTCGGTGTGTTGTTGTTAAGTTGTATTTTTTTAAATAAAATGCGATTTTCTCCCGAAAAGACTTTTATTACATTTTTCAATTAAATACTCGGTAATAAAATAAATACATCAGAAACTTAATGATTTGAGGCTTGAGACTGAAACAGGTAGTTCCTCAAAGTACTTAAGACATCATTGATATTCAAGAGATAACTCTCTTGAAGAGAAAAGTTACTTGAAGCAAAGCATGATCCCCTTGTTAAATCTAGGATCAAATATAACATAAAATACATTTGGTACAAATCGAGTTTTTAAACAATAAAATCTCTCAAGAATTCAGACGGGATATATCCTCAACTAAAACTACTTGAGGGAAGAAAGTGAAGGGAAAATAATGTCATAAGTTGAGTTGTTGCTATGGCAACATCCTAAAGAGACCGGAAGCTGCTCTCATTTTCGTATCTCAGAGGTAATGCTTCGTTAAATAGTGAAGTAATGGCATGAGCGCATTCCAGGGACTATCTGAAACCTGTTACTTCGGCAACCGATTCGCTTTTTGATGCTTAAATGGCTTCCAGGCCATATGGGGAGAAATCCTTCGATTAAATAGTTTCGAAACCATCTGCCGTTAGTTAACACTCGTAAAGAAAGGAGTTCTATTCTTGGTTACCAAGAAATGATGTGAAGAAATCATGTCTGAGTCTTTATTTTTGAGAAACAATAATAGCAGCAAGAGTCAATAGACAGTAAATAATAAAGAGAGAGTTTCAATAATTCTTGTATTTATCTCTTAATTATCATTTTATTTAAGAGAATTTTATTAAATTATTATTTTTGTTATTGTATGTAACTTTTTAAAATCAGTATATATTTTCCTTCATAATTGAGTAAATTTAATAATGAACCCAATAGCGTTAATTATTCATTTAAATAAAATTTGTTTCATTTAATTAATTTTAACCATAATTTTATTTAAAAGTATAGCACATTATTTCAGATACTTTCTGAATATTTATCACAATTTTTTATTTAAATAATGATAAATGGCTTTGTTTTGGTTTTGAAATGATTTTGTGATGATTAAAATTACATATACATATAACAAAATATCAGATACCATCCCTTATTTAGCATATTTATGCACATGAAGATTTTATTTAAAATTTATGCTTCTCATTTGTATTTATTCAGTTGTATTTTTTTTTCCAAGAGCATCAATTTAGTCTCCCAGTATTCAACTCCTTTATAATTTTCTGTGAATTTTGAATCCCTATCTTCAACCCTATAAAAAGATGTGTCTTTTTGAATTCAAAGCCTTGTAATTCACTATTTTCTTTAATTCTTATTTATTAAAATGTATTACTGTTTGATAAATAAAATGGAATTTCATTCGAAAAAGAATAATTCGAAACTTTTTTAAATTCGAAGGAAAACTGTATTTCATCTAATGTTTCTATCTATAAGTACACTACCATCTTTTTCTTTGCCAATGTTTGCTTCAAGTTTTATGCAAGTCAAAAAAATCACCTTTATGAAGAGCAAAGAAAACAGCTTTAGGGTTGCCGAAAAGTGCTAGATAGTTTACAAACTCGACAGGTTTATCCCCAATACGGTGATTTAAATGACAACATGGAAAAGACTTTAAAAATCGAGAATGCTTTAAAATTATTGTTAATCCTTCTTTATCTTCTATTGTAAATTCTTCCTCGGCCATACGAACACCCTTTCACAGGCCGATTTTCACTTCAAGTCTTCTTAGAATCTATTTCAAGAAGTTGAGAAAGAGAGAGCAGTGCCTGGAGATTGATGGACAAACAATTTTAAATTGTTAGCAAAGTTTTTAACAGTATGTGGCATCGTTTTCTATATATCATTTCATTTTATATCGATGTAATCTGTTTTCCTTATAAACAAAAGTAATTTTATAAACTGACAAAATCGTCAAACTGATATTTTTATAAAATACTTTATATACATATAAATAACAAATTAACTAATCATAAAT
>JAPDSC010055055.1:0-31697 GCA_026290005.1 Latrodectus geometricus
ATATATATATATATATATATATATATATATATATATGCATGGTATGCACAAAGTTGTTCAAGGTTTCACTTGTATCAAATGAGTTGTTCTTCGAAGAGGAAATAAACATCCTAAAACTGTTAAAAAAATAATAAATGAAAAGTTTGCTTCTGCATAACGAATGAGAATTAATTTCATGGCTTTCATCTTTGTAATACGTGAACATATTTTAAATTTAGTTTCTGGTAATCGTGAATTGCTTCATGATAAATAATTCATTTTAAATATTTGGCATCCCATTCAAAACTGGTTTCAGAAGATTAGATATACCTTTAGAAGACGATAAAAAATTGCGTGAAATAAAGGAAAAGTTAAGTTTGTTGTAATACTTTATCACATTTGGAAATATAGAAAAGTAAGTAAAACCAACGCAAAATTTATTGCTATACTTTTGCTTATTCCTTTATAAATAAAGCAAATGAGTCTCACGTAAAGATAAATGTATTTCTATGTGTGGTGCACTTTATTTTTTAAGGATTTGGAAAAGTTATAACACAGAAACTCTAAATCATTGAAGTTTATTGATTCAGAAAGTTTCAATCTTAATGATCTTACTCATATTAAGTTAATGAAAAGTTTAGCTATCGTTATGCCATTGGAATTAATTATTTTTATAATTGAGTTTAAAATAAATTTGTCTATTGAAATTATTCAATTGTAATCTAAAATTATTCCTTATGCAAGGGAATTAAATTTTAAATTCAATACTGTTTACCCTAGTTAATTTTTATATTTATTTATCTATAACAAAAACATCTATTGGAAGGAAATGATTGTGAAATTTTTGTACGTAATTTTTCTTCAATAAATAATAAATCACTTACTTCAGGATATACAAATCTAAATCACTTAATTTTCTATTATTGTAATAAATATAAAAATTATATTATAAATAATATAGTACAATTAATCAAAATAACGTAAAATATGTTTAAAAATGTTCTTTTAGGTTTACATAAAAATTGTTTTCTTTTTTGACTTACCTGTAACATTTGCTTGTAAAATTTAATTAACAATGCCTTTGAACTATCTTGTAAATCTTGCTCATATATTAGTGAAAAAAATAAATATATAAATTATTAATTTAATAAAGGCAGAATTAATCCATTTTATCATTTAGACAGTAAATATATTTAAAGCAGTTCTCTGGGGTATTAAACTTTCAAAAGAATTTTTTCAATTTAAAAATAAGTAAAATTTTAAGTTACGTAAATCACTCAATTTGTTGTAAATTCTTCATTTTGATATTCCAAACGAAGAATTTACAACAAATTGAGACTTACATAAAAAAATTTAAGAAATAGTTAAGCAACTTGAATAGATAGCTTTCTGACAATATATTGTTTTTATAAAAAATAAATAAGAGAATAAAAATTAGATTACTTCAATTAAAATAGTGAGATAAATTGATTCTTAGTGAATCGAATGCATCATGAATGAAAAATATTAAAATAATTTGTAAGAGCTTACGTGAATTAGAAAATTTAATGAAAATAAACTGGAAGATCCCATTCAAATTTTTTTAGGCAAAGATACGTTTTTAAAATTATATTTAAGAAATTGAATGATTGTTCAAACTTGTTTCCTTCAGCTTCAAGTAGTTTTATCAAATTTAGATGCTTCGATCCCTTCATTTCTTGGAATAAATGAAAAATTACATTATGTATAGCTCTATCCAACCTCGTTTTTAAATTCAAAACGATGTCTACGTGACTTTTTTAGTTAGAAAGGAAAATTAGATAGATCCGGTAAATAGGCCAAATGTTTTATAAGTTTGATATATGTTTTTCTACAAAAAAACTAAACTGTCAACTTTGCTGAATGAGAAGATGTATTGACATGGTAAAGGATAAATTCTCTATTCTTCACTTCTTGAAGAATTTCTGGGAGACATTTGGTAGTGTACAATTATCTGTTGAAAACATTCTGTGATTGTTTTCTGTTCTTCTGGCTTGTTGGTTTTGACCAATCCTATACTTCTAAAGAATACATCCTACTATTTATTTCATAGCACGTTATCTTTTCAATAAAATCATCTTCAAAGAAAAATACCTTACTTTCTTGACATTTACATACAATTTTTTTATTGTTTTTAAATTTACTTACAAATTTACAGTGAAGTTACATCTTTTACTGGTAATGAATTTACGGTCTTAGAAATAATGATATGGAACCATCTTTATGAGTTTCAGAGTTTCTGTACTGATTTTGACATACTTTTCTTTTATGTTAATCAGTTATAGTATATGGAATACAATGAAAAGCTACTTTTTTCATGTACAATACTTAATGAGCAATTTTATCTATAGTGGGATTTCCAGCATTTTTGTGTTATTTAATTATAGTAATTATGATTGAATCATATTTTCTGCATGGTTGATACATTATCTTTGACTATAATTTGCAATGATCTATCTGTATGTTTCTCCTGGAGAAAATTGTGAGATTCTGTATGCCATCTGAATATAGTATCACACACGAAACGAGCTTTCCTTTCCTTCGGCTAAATGTATAAGAAATCATTCTTGATTTAGCATCACTCTTTAAAAATCAAAGGGAATCATTCTAATATTTTAATGTCTTTAAAGAAATGTTTTCACATCAACTCTATGCTTTTCGTATTCCGTAAAATTTACTCGAAACTATTTACAACTTATTGGTTAGTAAAATAACTGCTGTAATAAGATAGTTCTGTTCTCATTTCTAATGATAAGTTTTAATTTTCTACCACTTTTCGTCTGAGATTATCTTGAAAATTTCAAAATGATCTTCGATTTCATATTTTTGATTTATAAAGTAAAAAAAAGTAAAATAGTAAGGAATAGAATAACGATATAATTAAAAAAACTAAACAATATGATTCTAATTAAATTTATTAAATAAAAATATATAAAATGCTTCATGAGAAATTATCTAAAAATAATAAGCTTGAGGAAGATTATTTTCTTTTTATTAATGAAAATGGAATAATCGGTAGATGGTTATTGTTAAGTAAATAAATTAAAACGTCTCAAAATATAGATTATATTAAAAATAACTGAACAATTATTAGAACTATTTCAAAGTAAGTTGCGTAAAATATTAAATATAATAAATAAGTATGGATTTTTTATTGAAGTAAATAAAACTAAATATGAATTCAGAATTACAATAACTAAATTAATAAAAAAAAAGCAATTCACACATGAAACAAATTAAGTTTATTAAAACCTGAGAAATTAATATGATTTTGAAAAACATCGTATTAAATATAAAATTTAATGAAAATTAATTACATTCTTTTTAACTAAATTCGATTAAATATTACTTATATACTTTTGTAAGTATTATCCCTTAAATTATTAAAAACATAACTTGATTTCATTTATAAACTACTTATTATTTATGTAAATAATGAAGTAAAACACGATGAGACGAATTAACAAAAGAAATGCAGAAATTTTTCTAATTATTAATGCTCGAATTTATTTATATGGCAATAAAAAATTTCCTTTGAAATACTTTCAATGCACAGATTCTCATTTTATCTGAAAGTAAATTATCATATTTTATTTTTTTCAAATATATTAATTAATATTTCAAATATATTAATTTTTCAAATATATATATTTAAGCAGCTATTATAAAATTAAAGTTAATAAATATTTTCCTTAATAATGGAATTAGATTCTATAAATATTAAGTTAAGGAAAAAGAAATCCATTATTTTTACGTGACTTTATGTAACTTCTTTTGGATTCACTTTGTAAAAAGGTTTAAAACAGCTTTCATGTAGATTTTTAGGTCTTGCGCGTTACGACTGCTGACATGCGGTTAACTTCGATCATTTTTGATATTTTATAGACATTTTCGACGATGCTGTATCCACATGCGAGGTGCATCTCTAACATTAAAAATACCCGAACGGAATCGACGAAACAAAAATTGTACGTAACTGGCTGTTACGGTCTTATATAGTACGATAAAGTCCTTTCACAATTTTAGCCACCCGGCTATCTTTTTGCGCCGTTACAAGAGAAAAACGAAAATGTATCGAATTTTCTGTTTGTTGTCTTCCATTTTTAAAACCTTGTACTCGTAACTGGATTAATCAAACAAGAGGATATTTTAGTGTCAAATGTCACCTTTCCAACAAGCATAAATCTGAAATTGTTTGATATATACCTGACGAGATATTGATCACTACAGACGTCTACCGAAAAAATAATGGATTACTTTTTTCCCAAACTAATAGTTTCAATACAAGCTCTAACCAGTAAATTATACATATAATTAACAACGAAGATTTATTGGAGCAAATATCATAAAATTAAAGTTAATGAATATTTTTTAACAATGAAATTACTCTCTTTAATATTTAAGAAACTCAAATAACTAATAAGATAATGCTTACTTCATACAAGATGTTAATAAAATGAGTAATAGAAACTTTTCCTTACCCTTTTATGATGAAGAAAAAGATAATAAATAATGAGAGTGATCTGATATAATAAATTTTTCGCCAAGTTTAGTCCAAACTACACGAGAAGACAGTTAACAGAAGCATCACAAATTGATGAAGTCTCAAAAATGGGAAAATGCAGACAAAGCATACAATTTAAGATTATATATGATTCCTTTTTGTAAAGACAAATATGAACATCTGTCAAATCTCTGTCAAGGATACATAGTTGCCTTATCTTAATCTTTATCACAATAAGTCGAAATAGTTATTTAAGATTACTCATAGCCAGATGTTACCATTATCTTAAAAATATCTGACTTCAGTTCAGAAAAGTAGTCGAAGTTATAATTTAAATAATTTATTTTTGTTCTCCCAAATAATAAAAAGATTTAAATTTTTAATATGTGATTGAAAATACCATCTTTTCCTACTACTTTTAATATGGCACTCATTTTCATTAATTTAATGTAATATTTTCATTTTTGATTTTTGTTCAATTTTAATCGGAAAGAACCAGTTGTTTTATTAATGAGATAATTTACATAAAATTCAATTTTGGATTGTCTGACTACCCATAAATAGTTCTAATTCATTGGTTATGTTCTCATATAGAGTTTATATAAATTTAAATGATACAATGTTTCAATCTTTCTAATATAGTGTTAGACATAAAGAAAAGGCAATTTTCCTTTCAATATTGTTATTCATCACTATATTTATTGTTTTACGAAGGTAGATTTAGAATTTTTAACCGGTTTCTTTTTTTTTAATATTGAGACTGATGTATATTTTAATTTAATGCTTTTGTATACTATATAATATATAAACATAAAAAATATCTTTTTAATGTTTTGATAGTTAAATCATTTTAAACTATCGTTACTAATGCAATTGAGTATCTGATTGAGTTTTTAAATGCTTTAGGGAATTTGGAAAAATATCTTATGATGATAGGCTAAACATTTTTTGAGTTAGCAGCATTTGAAAGAACTATAAACAATTCTTTAAAAACATTATTAAATTATTTATACATTGCATTTCAGCATACATAGACTAAATTCCTTAAAATTTCAGAGAATTTTCTGTCCTTAAAATTTTATTTAATTTAATAAGATGACAATTACATTCATTTCTTATCAAAAATATAATATTATTTTTTTTCTAATTCTGTGCATCATAATAGAAAGAAGCATTTACTGTATAAATGAGACTAGATTTATCAATCAAAACTTACGTCTCTCAGCCGGGACTCCAATCAAGACTTAATGAATAATAAATTAATATTCTTGTCAATATTTCATGTCAAGATCTGTCAGAAGCATATAAACTCAAATAAATGCTTAGTTTAAGATATATATATATATATATATATATATATATATATATTTATTTATTTATTAAATGGTACTTTTACTTTAACACATGTATAAATAGCTTTTAAATTATTACAAAGATATCCTATTTTGTTTGTAATTATTTTTATTCATCACGATACGGTAACAGTGACAGATCTTGGAAATTTTTTTAATGAGAATATATAACTAATTCCCTCTATGACTCAATTATAGTTTTATTTTTAAATTACTGCAGTGATATAATTAATAACAGTTAAAGTGGCTTGGCTTTTATGTGGTAATAAAAATTGTTAACTCAAATATTGTATAAGTGGTCACATCTCAAAAATTAATATTGTAGCAATTTCATGCACATTTTACAATCGTATTTTGACCATTATTAGCTGGTACATATGTAATTTTTTTAAGCAAAAATGTATTTGATTTCAACATTTTGTTTAAATTTACTTCAATTTCTTTAAATGTTTCAGCATTTTTTCGGATGTAATCTATTTTCTTCGAAAACAAACACAAATGTGGTATTTTAGTGTTTAATATTGTGAGAATGAATTTGAACCCCACAGATAGAACATAAATTCTGAAATCATGTATAAGTTTTCCGATAATAACTGCGCAATTTGATATTACAGGATTTCACAAACTGTGTGGATGACGCGTAGTAAGCAACATAGATGAAATGTTAAATAAATTTTTAAAAAATCCATTATTTGAGTTAAATTAAGAAACCCATTATTTAAAGATGTGCATTTCAACTTCATTACTTTTTAAATATGCTTGTAGCTTAGGACTTGATGATACAAAAGCAAAAGGAATTTATGAAATTACAGTTTATTAAATCAACATTTATATTGCTGAATTGTGTACAAAGTCTGTTATATTTTATATGGATTGTGCCATAATCAATCATTACTTTAGAGAATAAATTGTTAATTTTAACTACAAAATTATTTTATTTACATTGTCTATGCATCAAATTTTTACTGTATAATACTTTCAAAAAAAAAGGTATGGTTTTTTAATGAAAGGGAAATAATGATTTAGCTAATACTAAACTCTAATACATATTTTTACATTTTAAAGACATATTTTTAACTTAATTAAATGCAATTATAGTTTTATTACGAAAAACATCTTTTGTCTATTATAATAGTGAGAAATTCATTACAAAACAATTTTACGATTAAAAAAATGCAGTAAACAAGATGCTTAAATAACAATATTTCCGCTTTTCCGTGTATTTTAATACGAAAATAATAAGTAGAGCAAAGAGGAAATCTCATCACTTCGTTCATAAACAAAAGCGACCTTGAGAAAGAACCGACAGTAAGAATGGAAAGTAAGTTTCGCTAAGCCGCGAAGAAAGGAAAATCTCTGTACTCACCAATGTATCTTTCTCACAAATGGCTGGATCTGACCATGCAAGAAAAGACGATGCTCGGAAGCAAACTTTTCCAATCACGTGACCGTCAAGGCCATTGACTCACTTACGAATGTTTGTTACTGTTAAAATATCCACTGGTTTGTTACGGACTGACCTATCATCACAAATTAATTCCAAGTGCTGCGTATTCCGCATTCGAGTTTCCGAAGGAAACCGACAGCTTGTCCTTCAATTCCAGTTTTATCTAATTACTTTCAATTTTCTTTCTTTGTCTTGTTATGATTTTTCCGTTGTTAACAAAGGGAGATATTAAATCCTTTACTGTGATATATATCAAGAAAATAAGAATATTCAGTTTAAAATTTAATTGGATATGAAGTATTCAGACCACGTTACACGAAGTACGTCTACATTAAGTATTTAGAATAAAGCGTCCATGAAAGCTTTTGGCAATTCTTTATTCGATATTTGCATATCCTTTAGTTATTATTAATTTCTTCAATAACAAACGAAAGAAATACTTTCTTTCGTTTGTTATATAAAAAATCTTCCATTTCAGAACTAGTTCTCCATTTCTGCGCCATTTTTTTAAATATTTTTTTAATTTTCCACATCAAACAGAAAGAATTCAATTCTCAATCGAAATATGTCCTCAAAGAAATATACTCTAAGTTCATTTATCGAACAAAATATTGCCAAAAGCTTTTCAGTGTCCATGAAAGCTTTTGGCAATGCTTTGTTCGATATTTGCATGTCCTTTATCCATTATTAATTTCTTCCATAGCAAACGATACTTTTAATACCAATACGTTATATTCAACTCTAATTCGTTATATTGAAATTTTTTGTTAAAAAAATGAAAATTATTGAGTATTCACTAATATGGATCTCATTTTTTATAAAATTTATAAGAAATAAGATGTTTCAGAAAGCACGGAACAAGTGATATACATTAGTTATATAAACAAGCATATAATTTTAGAATCTGCTGCATTATTTGATAAGCATCGTTACTGTAAAATTTCCTTGCAAGCATATGATCTTTCAAAATTTAAAATATATAATATATCCAACTCCCCTTTATTATATGTTCATTAAAACATTATTAATTGAAATTTAAGATTGTTGATAATTAGTCAAATTATATCTCATTCTATCAAAGAAATACTAATAACGTATATCAATTTCTAATCACTAATTGATCCATAACTTATGAAACTCGGTGGCTTAATGGGGGCGCAAGTCGGAGATTTGATACTCGTGCTGATCAAGGTCAACTCTAGTGGATCCTTAAAAGTGAGTACCAAGCGCCCTTGGTTTGATTTCGCATTACATTGTCTTCCTTACCAGCAAATATAGTTCGCACCCCACACCTTCTGTCATGAAAACACGTATGGGTTCTTTGGACCTTTTGGCCACTATTTGGGTTGCTGTGCTACTGAGCTTAGCTTAATAAATTCACATATACTTTGTTCTATGTGAAACAGCATCTGCAAAAGTTTTATATTTTAAAAAATATTTTTGAGAAGATACAGTTTTGAAGAAACAAATTTAAAGTACATACACGTATGCTACTATTGCTTTTTTAATAACTGTTTTCGTATTTACATGAATAAAATTTGTTACATAAGAATATGGATCACACTAGAAAAATTCGTTCAGAAATCACACGGATAAAAAAATGGAAGCATCAATAACACCCTATTACTATTATTATTATCACTCATTTAAAACAAATATTAAACTTGTTTCTTGCAATATAGGAGAAATAAGTTATCAGAACTCAAAAAATTTTTTTAATAAAATACACAAGATGAATGTGAGGCAATAAGACCAAAAAATTGATATCTTATTTTGTTTAAATCAAAAATCATTTATTTTCAAAGCTAGAATTAGATTATATCTTTCTGTTTAATATGAAAAATAAAATAAATATTAATAAATGGATGATGATACAGGAGAAAAAAGCTAGTTTTGGATTGTAAAATAAAAATATAATATATACGGTCATATAACATTTTACCAAAATTGCTCGAATTTGCATATCAGTAGTCGTGAACATTAATTGAAAAATACATTATATTTTTTACTTTACACAATGTTAATTATTTGCTAATAAAATTTATTCAATATTGTTTTAATTTTGAGCTCTGTTATGTGTGTTCAACTTTAATTTTATTATTGTTTTCCTCAACAGAGAGTGAAAAACAGATGAAAACATTTAATTGAAACTGCTACTATTTTGATTCAAAATATAGTTGCATTCAAGTAAAAATTAATAGATTTTGATAAAGATATATATTCAGCTAAATATTTTGCTAACTACAAATAACACTACTGAAATTTTTAGAAATAGTAAACAGTATACACTTGTGCTTCAGTAATGAAAATTTGAGGTTGAACAATTCAAATTTTGCATGCTAAAAAGTAATTTTCTTTTACCATTTCGCAACAATCCTATCTTTTACCTAACTTTTTTCTTCAATATATATTGTTTTAATGACAAAACTATCTGTACATTCTAAATGACCCTTGTATCTTTTCATTGCAACATTGTACGAAAGATTGTACATTGAAAGTATCTACATTGTACATTGAAAGTATCCAAAAAATCATAACATTGTATACAAATTGCTATCTTGTTCATATTCATTTAAAAATTGCGGTAAGTATTGACTCTTTCATTAGATATCAAAATAGTATCTTACTAGTTAGAGTAAAATTGATTAAACCATTCATTGATGAAAGTATAATTTTCAATTGTTGAAAATTCTTTGTTTTTTTTTTTATTTTATTTCTGACCATTTTGTTTGTTTAAAATTTAATCTAATTCATATATGTGAAAGCTCTTTAACTACTGATAAAAACTATCACTTTTTAAATATTTTGTTTAGTTATTTATTTTTGAAAGAGAAACAAAGGTGAGAAACTTTAATCTTTTTCTTCAGTTTATTTCATTTCACTATAATTTGTAACCATTTTAATAAACTGTAATATAAATTGTGTTTTAACATACTTGAGCAATAAAATATAAACATTCTCCAGTATTAAAATAATATGTGAAATAAAATGTTTTTATTTATAAACTGCCATATTTCCAGAATAAAATCGTGTTATTAGTTTTTAAAATCAATAAAAAAGAGCTCACCTCTTATATTTTGAATAGAATCATTTTTGATTGATTTTATAATCATCAATCAAAAATTGATTAATAGTTTTATAGATTTATGGTTTTGGTGACTCATTAAATTTTCACGAAGTAAAACAAAAATCAAGGAATAAAACTAAAATATTTTATTTAAGATATTTTTCTAACTCTGTGGAGGACAATCCAAAGAGGGGCCAAAGCCTACAGTGTCCATATCTGTTTCCTTGACCGAAGGCTCTGGGATGCGAATCACATGTTCCGGTTAGGTAGTCAGCCTAACACAAAACACTCTGTGCTTAATTCTCAAACATGCTTGGGACATACTGTTATCAATCCACTGAAAGGATGAAAGACTGAGTCAACCTTGCCCAGACCAGGGAGAGAACATCATATCTGTGGGTTGGGAGCACGAAACGTCACCTGGCTTTAAAGATTTTTTCTCCATTATCAAAATTTCAATAGCTTTAAATCTCATGAAACACCAACCAAATATAAATCATTTTTTAAGTTTAATCTTAATAGAAGATATGTTGTTTGGATCCTCGAATTTTCTTTATTCTAAATAAATTTTGTTATGGAGTTAAATAAATACTTTAATATTTAACCTAATTCAAATATTTTCTAATGAAGCTATATAATATATTAAACATCATATTAGTAACCATGATATTAATAACCACCATTCATAAATCAATTTACAAAGAAGCAGGACTAACTCATTGCTTTCTAACGGTATTCAAATTGGTTATTTCAAAAACAATTATTGCAGTTTCAACTTGCGACCTGAAATAGTACTGATAGTAGGAGATGCCTGTATGAATTCAGACAAGAATAAACCTTATAAATAACTGAAACTGCTAATACCAAATAGCTAATCTTCTCATTAGGATATAACGTAACTCTAACAGACGTTTAGCGATAGAAAGTCAACAGATACACTATTTTGGTAGACAGGAAACTAGTCCAATTTTTTCGAGTTTTGAAACTGCACACTTATGTACATCAAGTTTCAGATCAGCTTATTCTCGAATTTTCTCTGAATCACTTTTTTGGGTGCACATACAAGAATGATTATTGTGGCTATTATGCCCCTGACTTTATAAAAGAGCGCTGAAATTTATATCGATGAGTGCTTTTTCTGCTAACCCTTCTCACAGATATAACGAAAGAAATTTATAATTGGAAAATCAAAAATTGAATATTAGAATTATAGATATTTCTATGGACTGTGGAACATGCGATAGCTCTTTTACAAATTATCAATATAGAAAACAAAACTTATGAGCTTTAGTAACCTCTTATATTCGGCAAAAAAGGACAAAAACTGCATTTAGCTTTGCAGATTCGAAACAAAAAACGAGAACAGTCAAGAATGGGTTCGGTGGCCATTTTGCTTAAGTTTTCTTTTAGATTTTTTTATACTCGATAAAAATACAAACACAATTGTGTGTGCGGCTCAGATTTCAGTATCTGCCCAGAAAAAAGTTTACATTCTTGTGCAAATGACTTTTTCTGCTGCTAATAACTCTGAGCATTTCCCATGTACTCAACTGAAATTTTAAACTTTGTTCTAGGTAAAATTTTCAGTTTTTGGAAAAGTTTTCACTATAATTATCAAAGTAGATTTCTTGTACAGACTTTACCTAATTTAGCTAGAAAAACATTTGTTCCGAAACATATTTAATTGTACATTGTTAAACATGTATAAGTGATATACCTTCAGTTAAAATTATATTAAGGGACGTTGTTTATCACAATCTTTTTGGAATTGCGAGACGTAGCTTCATAGGCTAACAAAAATTTTAAATGCTTTGTTGTGAATTACATTCAAACAACTGGCCTTCCAATTTCTGCTAAAACTATAATGTTTGATCTTAAAAGATTGCGTATTGCTAAGAGGAACTTCAAAGTATGATAGATTTCAATCTTCTAAAGAAAAGTGAAATTATAACCACCTTTGTACATTGTTTCTAAAAAAGATTCTATTTAATGGCCTCTGTAAGAAAATTTTAAAATAATTAGCACTTAAAGAATTAAAATTAATTTCGAGATTTCGAATATTATTCATTACATTTCACAATTAACTGTGACGAAAACTTTTTCTCATCTTGGTTAAGGCTTATCGCTCAATCGCATTAAATCCGATTGATAAATGCCAAGCAGTAATTACAGTCTTTTTTGGATTACATGAAATCACTAAAACGCAGTTCTGACTTTGGAACGCTGCTTCAATGTTTTTTAGATCTTTCTTAAAGGTAACTTGTAATTTCTCTTTCAGCTATGCCTAAATGGATGACATTGATGTTTTAGTTGCATCCCATTCAACCGAAGAGTAATTAGTTAAACTTTTAAAGACTTTCTATGGGTTAATATTCCATTTTTGTTTAACCTTAATTACCTTCCATGTGCATTTTTGGTGTTTCCATGATGGAATTCTTAGATTTCCCAAGTACTAGAATTTAGAATTTAACCTCTTTTACAATTACTTATTTATATTTTAAACTTTCTAAATCCAACCACAATCATGCAACTAGTGTATTTCCTCGGATTCCTTAACTTTTTATATAAATTTAATATCAAAGACCACAAACGTCTTATCACCTTTAAAAATGTTTTTGAAACATATTAAAAATGAAATGAAAGCTTTTATTGCCTCAAGAAAAACTCATCAAAGGGGGATGTAAATGCTAGATGAACCGACACCATACTTAAATATAAATTTGGACTGTTTAAAAAAATAATTTAAATAAATTTTAATATAAATTTGAACTGATTAAAAAAATCATTTAAAATTGACCAGTGTTGAACTAATTCATGAAAACTTTCGCTTCTTGTCAGCGGGTATGCTTAATGGATTTGAAAGCAATCAATGTTAGCTGAAACATTTTTAACAAATTTCAAACAACAAATGAATAAATTCAATCCTCACTATATTTCTCGACAGAGAAGTGCTCTATTTTGTTTTTTCACACCCCGATTTTCAACATTACACTTACTATTTCTTATGCCACTATCATCAATAACCTCTTTTAAGTTTGCAGCACATCGTCATGCGCAAAACCCTTAAGTGATTTTTAAAATCTATCACTATTCAACTAAATATTATTCCTCTGTTTTCTTAAAACGCATGAAATCAGCATACCTTTTGATTATGTGAAAGATTTTAATGTCAGTGATTCAAATGTAAATGGTGAAATGAGCATCGGTGTTAAGCAATTGACTATAGCTAAAAGTGGCAGATGAGGACATATTTCCTGATAGACTGATCATATATTTAACTCATACATTGTGTATTATTCTGATATTATATTTTATGTACAGTTTTCTGTTCATTACATTTTTATTACATACATTGTGAATCTAAATCAAATGCTTTCCGATTCAGTCGTACAGCAAGCCATTCGCCATAGCTTCATATTTCAGTAAGTGTTACGCATGGTCATGATTGTGTATTATAAATGTTGAGGATTTTTTAATTAATCAAGCTTTGCTTAAACCGAATTTCTGTAGTATCTAAGATCCAAAGCTAAAAATTCTCTCTATATTTTAAAATCAATATCCATGTTCGTAAATAGATATTATAATATGTGTTCGATTATTTAACTAAATTCCATCCAAATAATAATTTTTTAAATCTTTTTTAAATAAAAAGCAGAAATATATAAGTGATTGACGAAACTTTTTAGTTTTTCCAAAAACATATTTCAATAATTTTTTTAACGTATTTTTTATTCAAAGTTTAACCTTAGTTAATGTATAACCTAAAATTGTAAACATAAACATCCACCATAATTCCATTTCTTATTTACTTAAAATTCTGTAAATGCCTGTCATTGTGAATGGTACAAACTAAAATAAAAATTCCTAAATTACAGGTAAACATTCATAACTATATTCTTCATTTATAATTCATTTTTGAACTACTGCTATTTTCTTAAATGAATTATTTTTAATGTTTTGATATTTATAAACCACGTTAATGGAAATATAATAAAACTTTCAAATTTGGTTATTAAACAAATTTTTCTTTTAAATCTGCAGTCCATGTTCTGCTTTAAAATTTATAACTTCTGTCATTAGACAGTCATTATAGAAATTGAAATACTAATATATTATTTTGGTTTGTCTACACAGTTTTTAAAATGCAAAATTAAAAGTTATAATTGAAAATTCTGAAATTAATATGAGTCGAAAAATTTGTAAATAGTTTATTTTTTGGGGTCTGTGAATTAGAAAATTGTTTCAATAAAATCGTATTACATTAATTTTGAATATTTTAAGAACATATTGATATAGAAAAAATAATTATTTATTTTTTATTGAAGATCAAATATATATATCATTTTACCTTTTTTAAATTTTTAGAGATAAAGCGTTACATTGATTAAAATAGTATAGTTACATTCATATTTTTTGTTATACTCAAAATCAATAATGTTATATTTGCGTTGAAAATAGAATTAGAAAAATCATTATATATATATTTTTGCGAAGATACTGTACTTTTTTTATTTTGGTAACATTTATTTTCAATAATAATTTATTTTTATATAAATTTACTCTATACCATTACTATTTATTTGTTTTACGATTGTATTATATTGTTACATGAACTTTCCTTATATTTATGAAAATCATACACCAGAAACAATACATATTTTTTAAAAAATATAGGGTTATTAAAATATAGCACAGAAAATTTATTTTTGTTTATAATATTTGAATGCAAATAACAGAAGCATAATGCACAAGATAAATAGAAACAGTTTAAATTAAAGGCATGATATTGTCCTTTTCATATTTAGGCATTTTTCTAAATTATGAGAGTCAATTTTTTAGGAAAATGAATTTATTTACAACCTAAATTATTCATTGTTAATGAATGAATTTAAATTATTCTCTTAATTTACTATGGTTTCTTAGCATTTTACAACAAATATCGGCCATCTTAATTTAATAAAAATAATACTAAAATAAAAAAAATTATTTCTATATCTATAAATTGAAAAATAATTATCTGATAATAAGATTTTTATATCATTAAAAGCTTTCACATAACTAATAAACCTAAAACTTCTGTTGTCAAAATAACATTTGATATTTACTTGTTTATCATGATTTTCAATGAAATTCCAGAAAATACTAAACATTGATATGAAAAGATAAAATGAATTATGTTCATTTTTTATCAAATTACATTCTTTTCCATAATTCAATTAACAATAGATAGGCATCATGTTCCAGGTGATCATAAATAATTCTATCAGTGAATAACAACAATATTAAATATTATCAGCAAAATATTTCTTAAACAATGCGTGTGGAACGCACATTATTATAGGAGATAATTGCTAATAGTGGTGCAATATTAATATTTTTTATTTAATGCATTTAATTACTTTCTCTCATAAAAAAAAAATTAACCTTTACTTATGGTTTAAAATAATCCAATTGCAATTTTTTTTCCTGTAATATATTAAATTTTCTTTTTTAAGATCAAAAGAAAAAATAAGGGATAATAAAGTAATAATAGGGGTAAAATATTATTTTCCTTTGATACATATTTTACCGATTTAAATCACTAAATACTTTTTTATAACGTGTTATTTATAACGTGTTATTTATAACGTGTTATTTAACTTGATTTTGCTTTTTTATAACGTGTTATTTAAGTAATTGAAGCAGAGTATGATTTTTGTTTGTTACCATTCTTAATGAATAAAATGATAATACATTTTCAATTTTGAAATATCAATTGTTATGATAATTCAAGTTAAATATTATTATGTTCTTTAAAACATATTCTAGTGTAAAAAAGTTATTTATATATAAATTGATTGATTATTCTGAATGCATTTACTTTCTAATTTCAGAAATGGGAATGATACATCAGTAAAATATTTTTCATTTTTAAAATATTTCAAAGATGAAATGTCTTAAGAACTAAATTATGTTTCTAAATGCCTTAAAGCATGTATTTCATCTCAGTAATCATTGTAAAAGTATAAAATAGAGTATTGCACAAGTTTCTTATGACCTTATAATTTACTTTAGCTATCAGAATGCCAAGAAATTAGTTCTGTTCCTTTTCCTTTTGAAAAAGGATTCTAAACAAGAATTTCTGGAAATGTCTTTATATTACATGAATTATGGTAAAGCTTTTTAAGGTGACCTAATTATAATGTAAACAAAATTTGGATTTTTATGAAAGAAATGACAAGAGAAATAAAATAATCACGCCTAGAAAAATAAAGCTAATGCTTAGAATGAGGTATAAGGGAGCATAATTGTATAGTAAAATTAATAATTATCTATGAATTCAAAAGTTAAAAATACAGTATGATATAGCTAAATATCAAATGAATTGTTTTTAAATCTGTAATTCCTAGGTTCAAATATTTATTTCTTTATTTATAGCAATTCAGAATTCCTCTTAAAAATCATAGACATTGATCCAAAAGTATTCTTATTAAAAAAAATCATATTGTTATAAACCAATGAACAGTTAAAATTGGTAAAATTTAAAATAATATATGCTACTCCTGCTAAATTGAGAAATTTTATTAATATGATATTAAAATTAAATTAATATGAATAGTACTATTTAAATTAATTTTTATCTATATTCTCCATTTTTCATATATACAAAATGCAGTATCTCACCCTTTGATCTTGACCTTAACTTTAGCATTGAAGAAGCTTATTTCTTATCATATCCATTAATTTATAATCTTCTCTTGAATATATGCTTTTGTTTTATGCTCTATTATAATATAAAACCTTTTCTGACAGTAGTAAACATCAGGAAAGAGACTAAAATACGATTTTACCTCTAATTCTTAAGTATTGTATATGAAAAAAGATATTTAAATTGTGTAATATATATATATATATATATATATATATATATATATATATATATATATTAAATATCTTACATTATATTTAAAAAAAACGAAATATTTGACTAAAATAATTAAAATTTATTATTTTACATTTTATATGCCCAAAAAAAATGTTCTAATCTGAACATTATACTTTGGGCAGTAGAAACTTTACAGAAGTTTAAATAATTGTCATGATGGTTCTTTATAAAAGTTATATATGTATATAGGAATCTTCATTTTTAATTCTCTTAAGAGTTCTTTCTCTAAATACATTTTTGTAATTACTAAAGTATACGACAGAATTTACGGTCAATCATATATTGCATATAAAATATGCTTTCTCATTTTATGAATGTATACTGAAATATTTTGTTCATATATTTTCAACATCTATTGTTAATGTCTTATGCCACATTAAAATGATTAGCAGTATTTGTGTCAAATAGGATATATCTTTAGTATATAAAATGTTTCCATCGAAAAGTTGCAAATTTCCTAATTAGTCTTTGTTAGTAATTTAAATTATACTGATTGAAAATATTGTCAAATCTAGTTAGTACAAATTCATTTTTTTCTTCATCGACCCATAGCTGATTTTCATAACCTAGAAATAGGACATTCACTTATCATATTGAAATATTTAACCTTCAGACTTGTTCCAGACAGAAACCTTGAGAGTAAACATTGCCCTCGAGAAATTTCTGTCTGAGAAAGCTCCTTATGGATATGATGATATAGAATTACCATGGTACTAAAAAATCCATCATTTTATTTGCGTATGTATTTCACGCTGGTTCCATCGGCAAGCCATTTTATATGCATTGAAAGGAAAATGAGTGTATAACTTTTTCAATGAACTAAAAACACTTCGCTTTCAATTTTCTATCCAAGGAAAATAATTCTAATAATTAAGCGTATCAATGAAAAACTTTTGGTTCAAAGATAATCATCAGAGTTTAATCGAATGAAAAAAATGTCTATTTCTATAATATTCTCAACTATGTTTATAATTCATAGAAACAATTAATCTTTATATATATATATATATATATATATAAATCGAATCTTAACAAATCTCTGCTTATTTATCTCTACATGTGTATAAGATTAATAAAATAATGTATGAAAATGCAACGAAATGAAGTGCAGTTATAAATCTTATTAGCTCTAATCAATTACCTGAGTTTCATTTAATTGATTTTACACATGATTCAATTAATTTATAGTTGAACTTGATTTATCACATTGTTATTTAGTTTAGATTTTACCAAGGGAAAAAGTGCATTACATTTCGAGAATCCTGTCTTTTTTCGAGTGCGATTTTTATATGGAAAAAACGTTAAGATTAGCTTTGTTTTAGCTCACCAAAATAAACAAAAATTCCAAAGAAGTAATAAAGTCATGTGACTGAAGTTTTGGTTTAAAAGGAAAACCGTAAAATATACAGTTTAATAGAAAAATATTTATGCAGTACAAAACATATTGTAAGTTCGGATATTGTTATGAAATGAAAACTTGAGGATTGGTATTTTAAAAAATATTTATTTTGGTAGTTCCTATTTTAATTTATAAGCAAAGAAGCAATTACCTTATAAAAAATATAATGCTTACTATAAGTTGTTAAATGCTACTCTTCTTTAAGTGAAGTGTCTCGGGTTCGGTTCTCACACACCACTATTGAAAGAAGAGAGTTAGAGAAGAGTTGTGTTTAGCCTCAATGGTGATACTTTAAACACAAAATCTAAGTAGAGCAGAGCTAACAATTTAAAATGAATTTCCAACCACTTTTGAGTTGAAACTCAAATTCACGAGTGATGTTTTTCTTTAAACATACATAACAGTCGTTGAAAAGTATGCTTTATTTGTGATGTACATATGCTTTAGGTCTTCGTCAGGGCAATGCGCATTTTAAAAACTTAACCAGTACCTTGTCAGACTATCTATAAACAAAGAAAAGTGGAATATATGTGGCTGGTAAACAACCTCCTGAAATCCTCACATATCACGTGAAAGCCTCAATTTTCCCCTTAAAATTATTATCTGACAAACAAGCTGAAAAACACAAACTATAATAAATAATATCATTGTCGATTATTTTTTCTTCTGATCAACCAAGATTTTTTTTTTAATTGACAATATCTATATAGCAAATACTTAACATTAAAGCATAAAGAAGATTATTTTAAATTGAATTATAAGTAATCAATAAAAACTATTTTTTTAAAAACGCTTAACAATTTATGTTATATTTCAAAAATTTTTAATTCCAGTTTAAAACTAATATTGAATAATAGACATGTTTTTAGTTGATCTTTTAAATTTACACACTTACGAAACACTATCTGGAGATTTCATAGTCAACGATAATTTGAGATATGCTGAAACAAATTATTATAAAAAATATGCTTTCTTGCTCCAAATCATAATTATACAGAAAAATATAGACTAAACAAAAAAATTTTAAAGTTTCGAAATGCTGTCATTCATTAAACTTTATTTTCGGACACCTCAAAAATGCATTTACTATTACAATTTTTGAAGAGGAATACATTAAGTTATTTACAAATTTATTGTTTATTATTTAAGAATGAAAAGGAATCTGAAGATATAGTAATTTACTGAAAACGTTTTATTTAAAAAAATATATAAAATATTGTTTATCTTTAACATATATGTGAACTTCACAGTGTTTGGAAGCTTTTTGCACATTCATTTCATATAATGCATCTCATATCTGCAACAGATACAAAACTCTACTAACTGCCAAGAGATGGCGTTAGTGCCATCTCTAGTGCTGAGATGTGAAGATTAATGACGATCCATCCGGTTCATTGAATTGCTTTGTGTTTGTTATTGGTTCCGTACTGGTAATATCTTGGTTTTGTTGTCCTTATATATATTTTTCTGTTCTGTAACTAAATGTGTTTGTGACTTGTAATGAATCTGTTTTTACTGATGTTTATAATAAATATGTCTGGAAGTGTCCTCTCTTTCATTTTTTTTTTTTACTTCTTATAGAAATATATTCTCATTTGTTCAAAAAAACTAAAGAATTGGCCAATATTTGAAGTTTTAGATAAGCAGTGAAGGAGTAAAAGGAGATAATATATTTATGAATAGTACCAATTAAAATATATTGAATTTAACGAAAGAATTTATTCTATTATATCAATTTATATATCAATTTTATAAGTAATTGAAAAAAAGGACCGACAGAATGTCTCTTATGATGATTTTCCATATTTTGAATATGACTTTAAGTGTTTGCTTATTAAATGACGTATATTCCTGCTTGAATAATCCAGGAATAGTTGTCACTTCTTGAGAAGACTTCTATTCCTTGTTGATTAATTGGTAGTTAAGTCTTTCTAAGGATAAATATCTTCCTCAATTGGATAAACTCGTTAACAGATGCTTTAAAACTTTTGTGTGGCACAATCTGTTATTAATATCACATGACGATATAAACTTCTATAATTATATTATTATAGATCAATAAATAGAAATGGATAACTCATTGGCATCTGACAAAATGAGGATCAATTTCGAGAATCGCTTATTTTTTCTCTTCCGTATCTGATTTTAAAATAGCACAAAATGTTGATGGTGAAAAATGCAATGATTTAATCTTATCTGACTAAATTCTAAGGAAAAAATAGTAATTATGATATAGGATAATACAAAAATATGATAACATCTACTTATCAATTGGATAAAAATTGACCTTGAACTACTTTGTCTAGTGTGCTCCGAAATTATTTCCAACAGCATCTTTAAATTAACACTTTTCCATCGACACCTTGAAGCCAAACAGCAAAGAAAAAAAAATGTTGAGTCTTTTTAATTTCTATAATCTTATTTCTATAAAATTAGCCACGCAATACTAATTTTGAAAATAAATTAATAAACGACCAAAAGTGTAGAGTCTTTTTATTTTTGTTAGTTTTTAATTCGTTTGAGCAACTTTTGTTTAGGCATAATAAAAGTGCCCTTGAAATATTATTTCGAAATAATTACAGAAATGCCAAATCTGGATAGGCAGATATAAATACAGAAAATTTGATATAACAATGAGCAAAATATACGACAAGGAGTATATTTGAAGAAAAGGCAGAAAAGAAGATTAACCTTTACTTTTTATCAAACAGTACTGTTACCAAGCCATTAAAAGAGCTGAAGAATTAATAATTTGAATCATAAGAATGAAATTTTGAAAAGAGAATAAAATTAACCCTAGCTTTACAAATCAAATAATACAACAAATGCATCACTTGTTTACGTCAATTTTACATTATGCAACCCAATCTAATTAGCTTTCTGGGAAGAATGACATTTGACTGACAAATAAGCAATTTTTCTTACGCAAGATGCGTTCTTAAGAATTTCATCCAAAAAAATGTAAAATATACTGTTTTCAAAGCCTTTTATAAAATCTGCACAATTGATAAAATGGTATTCCATATTTTTAAAATTTATTTTGAAAAAACATCGAATAAACTAAACTTGTTTTATGTATGCTTTCATTGATAGTGAAAATTTCATAACAGGCAAATTGTTTGATTCGGTAACGCAAATAAAAAGATTTAAAAGCAAAAAATAATGGATTTATTGTTGTAATCACTCACAAATTTCAACACTAGAAGGGTTTCTCCAGAGTTCTTGATTACTTTAAATGATAATGTAAAAATTCAATTATATGTAAGAAACAGAATAATGATGAGGAAAGAGAAATTTAATTTAAAATTTTATATAAAATTCAGATTGCCTTCATTTTTTAAAGTTAGAATCTTTCACATTTTTTTAATATTCAGATAAAAACGAGATGGGTTCTCCATGGTAAAGTTTTATCACGTTTGTTTGATTGTTTACTGGTTATCCATTCTATTTTCTCATTTGTAAATGGAGTAATTTTGTCTACAAGGGATATGTACTTGGACTTTATCATTTGTAAATTAATTTATTTAAATTTTTCATTATAAAACACAACTTTACTGCACATTACAGAATTGAAAAACTGAATCCATACTAAAAAATACTAAAAATATAAAGCCAATATCTCAAGAGAAATTAATACGAATACTTTGGTTCTTTCACTTCTGTCAAAAAATGTAATTAAATTTGATTAAAGAAAAATTTAATTTAAGGTTATTTTATGAAAATGTAATGTTAAAATTTTTCTTTCAACTATTCATGATAACTAAAAATAAGTTTCATTAGTCACTCTTGATCCAATATGAATTTTTAATTTTTATTGTATTATAATATTAAACTGGAACTAATAAATTCAAAAGTTATCAAAAATTTGGAAACTTTCATTGAGTAATTAATAATTATAATTACCACAAATTGAGTACCATAATTAGAATTAGAATTACATTTCGGACAGCAACGACAGAAATTACATATTTGGACATTGAGTTGAGCAGAAATTGTTTGGCGAGTACAGGTAGCTTCAATAAGTTGTCATAGTTCATCAATCATTGTAACAGACATACTTATCAGTTAGTCGTGTTAATCAGACATTTTATATTATGAGGATATTTGGGAAAAACACTTGCAAATCAGCAGCCAAACATTTTCTGTATCAAGGAAAGCCGCCACAATACCAACAATACGCGAGCGATAAGCTGGAGCAGAGCATTTCACAGAGTTCGAATAAATGGTAGATCCTCACGCCTTATATCAACAAAAATTCAACGGCCATTCTTTAAATTGCAATCTATAAGAACAAGAGGTAACCGAGATGTGTCCGTAACATCACTTTAAAGGGTAAACCAGCATGAGGGTGTCGAAATCATGTTAGCAGTGCGTAATGTCTACAATTCCATCAGACATGTATGTTGTTTAATGTATAAATCATTTAATATTTTCGGAAAAATTAAATACATTTCTTATATGACATGAATGATATAAAAATTCTTTATATATGTAACAAATAAATCTGTAATCGTTAACTAATTATACCATGCAATAAGTTGTAAGCTAATGAGTTTTAATAAGTATAAATTTTTTAAATGTCACTGTCTTTATACAAAAGAAATTTTTGTTGCACATTTATTTAATATGTGGAGATAATATTCCTTCGATTTAGAAAATTGTCATGGTTTTAAATTTCTGTTTATTTTAATAGAATGGTATTTTGGATTATTGGGAGAGGAAATGTACTTATCACTTATTTTATCTTTTTTACCCAACATCTGTAGGAATGTATGTGATGTGATCACATTGTTTTAGTATACTTTTAAATTTTCTGAGTATTCAATTTAAATTGGGTTATTAAACTAATTAGAGACCATGGTGGCCTGGTTGGTTAGGTCATCGTCCTCGTTACCAAAAGGTGGTGAGTTCAAATCCCGGCTTAGATGAAGATCCGTCATGTTTACTAATGGCGACTGGGTCACGTAAAATATGTCGGGTCGCAATGTCCTACATGTTTCCATTACAAATTAATACCTCTGAGGGTGATTGGAGCTAGGCTATGGGTCTTCATTGATTTCAATCTCTAAATTGGAAGATTCAGGTGGTGCTGCCATCTATGAACCAAAAGCCGTACTTCCACTTTCGTATGAGGGTGCTCTAATCAAAAACGGAAGACGCTCTTTCTCTGACTTCATTCGCCTAGTCTCTTGACGGGCGGGCTTGTCGTTGCCAAGTGTCATCAGTAACAACAACAACATAAGCCAATTAGCGTTTTTGATTTATATTTTGTGTTCCTTCTACTTCCTTCCATTTCTTACTTAACTTTTTGTCATCCCATATGTTATCATTCTTCAGCTTCAGTTCGCTCTTTTTATTTCACCACAAGTTGAAGATAATGCTGAAGGAAGGAGCTATAATGTAGATAAACCTACAAAATAAAGTGATATGGAGGAATATGCTGTTCTAAATTTTTCCATTTCAATGTCAGTTTACAATTTAACAACTCAACTTTTATCTTTTGTTGCGAAACATTCAATTTCTCCAATACAATGTTATGTAAACTTTTAAATCTTTTATTGTAAGGTGAAAAATTTAAATGATATGAGCACACTTAACAGTTATATTTTATCATAATATTGTACCTTGTGTTATGGCATTTTAAGATTATTTTAATAAAAAAAATTATTTACTATTTTATGAGACTCTTATTAAGAAATCAATGAACCTTTTAAGTCAAGTTAATTTGTGGTATTCCTTAAATTTATAATTTTTTAAAATAACTATATGTATTTCTTAGTCTTCCCGTTAAGTGTTCTTAAATTTACTTAACTAAAAAAATTAAAAATAATTCCAGTTGTAAATTATTTTTATTTAATTTTTCTCTGCTTTTTTCAATGACGTGACATTAAAATTACTCAATAAAATACTAAAGATAATACACTGAGAAAAACCGCCCAACCTGTTTAGTGGTTAGCGTAACTGTCTACGAATGGGGAGGTCTTGGGTTCAAATCTCGGGCATGAATGTACTTTCTCTCTCTCTCACTCTCTCTCTGTTTCTTGTCCTTTCCTCAGATGATGGATGAATGTGGCCCGCCCGATAAACGGGTTTGTGGTGGTGTGGCGTGGGTGATGCTACTCGTACCTCCGTGACTTGGTTCACAGTGCCCACAGGGTAACGATAAAATGAGCAGCAGTTTCCGGCCTTGTTGCGGCAAATGGGCAATTGTTACTTACTTGCTCGAGGGTGCCCGCCATTAGAAATAAACAAAATAAACTGAGAAAATATCCTTCATTAGTATGTAAATTATGATTTAGAGGCTAAAATTTAAGAATCACTTTTTAAAAAGGATTTTTAGCTATAATTAAGGAATGTATTGTTTTCTGAAAAGTTTTCGGGTGCATATTTTCAAAATTTTTCAAGAGTAAAATATGCAATACAAAATTTAACACTTTGCATTTCTTATTTAATTTCTTATTAAAAGCAATGTAAGTTGATATTTTTTACACTGAGAAACTTTATAAACATAAGTGCTAAAGAAAAAATTAAAATTGGTGATATTGTTCTATATTAATGAAAAAATTGTAATTTTGATCATATAATTAAGACAAATGTTTGAAAATACTTTCTGATTTAAATAAATACTGAAATTAATGCAGAAATGACATAAAAAAAAAGAAAATTAAGAAAAAATATTATAAACATGAAGCTATCAATTACTCAACCATCATGAAATTCAAAGAAAAAATCCAAACTGAGCTATGATTTACTTGAATTCTATGATCCCCCCCCCCGCAGTAATTGAGTCATTGAACAGATCATGAAATTCTAGTTCAATGAGATAATTCCTTAAATACATAGCGGTGCAGACTAGTCCTGGATTGTACCTTATGTTTGACATTGTTTAGAATATTTGCCTATCAACAAGCACTTCGTGATTTTGAACCATGGTCATGTAACGAGGTCACACCTAAGCTGGTACTCTCCTTTCCACGTCCACGCTTTAGATAGTAATATATTTAAACTGACAGAAAAAATTCAGCTTTAAGAATTCGAAGCTTAAATAATACGGAAGCACATGATTTCGACAATATTATTCAAATATTTACATATTTAATTCTGCAAAGAATGTCTTTTGACAACAAAACGGAAGCTCTTTCGATAAACGATACGAAACAGGATGATCTGTGTGCAAGTTGATTGCTGATGTATATTTCTTTGATCTCGAAGGACCATGCAGACGGAAGAACATAGATTTCTTAATCGAAGTTATATTCTAAGAAGCTGGAATCAAGAATTCCTTACTGACGAGAGTTCTTATTCAACATGAGGGATAATAGATTTGGATTTGAGAAGAAAAGTGTATTTGAAACAACCTCATATTTGATTAAAAACATCATTTGACCTACAAAGTTAGTTGATGATATAGGCTAAAATTAGCATATGAGGATATACAAACCATAAATTCCTTCGGAATGGTAAACTTAATTACATGCATGTATGCAAAGGAGACTGTGTGACTTTATGCTGCACCTATTGGTATATCCTTTAATATAATGCATAATAATTCAGAGCATGCTTGAAGCTCAATGAATGCAGTGTATGGAGTGGTTAAAATGCGTTTCTGACTTCAGTAAGATTGAACATGTTTGGGAAGAGCTCAGACTATTCATAACTATGCGACTATAGCCTCCTTTTATTTTCTGGGTTTTCGAGATTGCACTTCTTTATAAGAGAGACAGTTTTCCCAATAATTTATTGATAATATCATCGCATCTATTTAAAACTGTTAGCTAACTGTTCAAAATGACCATATGTCACATGTCGTGTTCACTAAGGGAGACTGGGGCACGTAAAATATGTTGGGTCACAATGTCCTCCTTGTTCCCATTCCAAATCAATACCTCTGGGGGTGGTTGGAGCCAGGCTTAGGGTCTTCTCTGGTTTCAATCTCTAAATTTGAAGATTCAGATAGTGCTGCCATCTACGAGCCACAATTCGTACTCCCACTTTCGTTTGAGAGTGCTCTATTCAAAAACGAAAAACGCTCTCTCTCTCTCTCTCACTTCATTCGCCTAGTCTCTGACGGGCGGGCTTGACGTTGCCAAGTGTCATCAGTAACAACAACAACAATATGTCACATTCTGCAGACTGCATTAATTTCGTACTATGTCGTTAATTATTTACATGCAAAATGTATTGCAATGCGCATCATTTTTTATAAAATATGCTTAATTAAGTGTATAAATAAATAAAAAGATACCTTGAAGTATTTTTTATTTGTCTATAGTACAGAAAAAAAATTTTTTTTTATCATTACATTTTGTTATATATGTACTCTACTTTATGCTCATTTCTGATGCAGTATTTTCTTCGCTCCTTAATTTGTTATCCTAATTTTTGCAGAGCATTGTTTTGCACATACTTATATACAGAAAAACATTTTGTGTGTTTATTTGATAAATTAATAAATTTATCTGTGCATCCAATTCAAAAACACCATTGAAAATCATGTTAACTATTTTCAATATTATTAATAAGGAAAATTTTTCAAGTGCATAAAAATACCTCAGAACCATTACGAATCGAAACAAATCATGTGAATTTATTTAACAAAAAAAATTTGCGTAGTTTATTAAATTAATAAATTTAACCAATGAAAATAGTTTTGTAATTTAAATATCAGATATTTTTACACATATTTATTTAAAAATAAAGTTATGGTATCTTTTATTTTCTATTATTCTTCAATTTTTAACTCAAATAATTTTTTGAAAATAAATTTATTTATAAAATAATCTATTTTAAAGTTTTTTTTTTTTTTTTTAAGAAAAATGAATCTTCAAAAACAGAAAACGCAAGATATTAGTTTGGCTTAAAATGGCAAAATAACAGCACCTATTTATTTCAAAATTATTTTTTGTTTTAAGAAATCAAAATAAAAACTATTATTTTAATTTATATACCGTATAAATAAAGACCTTACTTTTGTAGAACAAAATAATGCATTTCAGATAATATATTAAATATTTTGCAATAATGAGATTTAATTAATGAGAGAATATTCATTGGTTGTTTTATGACTCCAAGCACAATAATTTATTTTAATGTATGTAGTTTAAAGTTTATCAAATTAATGCTTACATGGATTCAACAAAAATGTAGTTTCTTTTTCCTGTTTGTCATCGTATATAAAGTAAATGCTAATTAGCACAATTTACTTTTAAATAGGATTAAAACAATAAATACTGAATAACATCGCATATAACAGTATCAAAATATATTTATGTTTTAAAATTGTTCCTAAATTATTCTACTTTATAAGCCAAAACTTTAAAAATAACTTTTAGTACGTGTTGAAACGCAATTTATGTATATCGATGATGTGGGATTAAAGTTTGAATTAATCCTGTAAGAACCCAAAGATGTTTCTTTTTATTGTTTTATTCACACTCAACAAAATAAAGAAACTAATGTCTCGTGATAGAGCCCCAAAAGTTGGCTCCAGATGGGAATTCAAACGCATGCGCAAAGGACAGTGGTTGCAATGATTTGGCGATACTATGTGTGTATTATTTAAATTTAGCTTTAGCAACCATAATATTTAGGTCCCAGTCTAATTTGAAATCTAGTTCAGTAGTCGATTTATACATTTATATACCTTTCATAATTAACATCAAATTTAAGTGTATGAATATAATATTAGTTTAGTAAATAATTATTTACCATGTCAGAATATTTAAAAACAAATTCAGTCTCGTTTGCAGTCTGCCCATGCCACGAATTTACTGGTAAAACCTTAGCCCAGAGCGGTTAAAAAATGTTTTATGCTGGATTATGCAGTCTGTTTTAGTACACATAGCAAATTACGTATAAACAATTGTAACTCACTTATTTAAAAACACTAGTAAATTATGAATTTATACATTAATCATAGAAATTTAAAATTATTTATTGTTTATATGTTTTGTTCGTACATCCATAAATAAAAAACTAATCCACTGTTCTAATAATACATAGAATTTATATTCATAATCATGGTGAATTAATTTACTAATGCTTTGTTATATTTATGAAAATATAACATTACTAAATAGCTACATCATTTTTTGAAACGAAGACAGAATATGTAAATGCATTAAATTACGCATACATTGACACAATTAATACAACCGCCATGTTTATACTAAAATACACTTGCTAACCAGATAGATTTATTGCATCATTTACATAATTAAGTTACTAAAACTCCGTCAAATTCTGTTAACCAGTACGCATGCGTTAGATTTCCCATTTGGAGCCGACTTTTGGGGATCTATTTCGAGACTCTAGTCATAAGGAACAGAAAATAACTAGCCAGTGAAAGTCAAAGTGAAAGTAAAAAAGTTGCAGTCTTTCGAACCGCTAGTAGCGCCATCTTTTATGTAATGGAAGAGTAGCAACATCCGATGCTTACAAAATTTAAAATTTAACAAAATATTTACATTCCCAAAAAATTAAAAAATTATTAAAAAGTACTTTATGTGTCCTTTAATTTTATTATATACACATTCCAGTTTATGCTAGTGTTATAAACTATTGTATAGTTATTGAAAATAAAATGCAGACGTCAACACGCATTTCAGACGAACTTTAATAAATACATCAACAAAGATATTTGTATGAAAATAAAAAAATTGATTATATATATATATATATATATATATATACATATATATATATATATAATTAAAGTACAATAATAACAATACAAAAAGATGAAGAAACAAATTAAATATGTAAATATGTTACACAATAACAAAATTGTTTAAAATTACAATAACAAAATTGTTAAAGTGAAAATTATATGGTTTACTATTATTATTATTATGACGCCTTTAAACATTCGTTTAGCTTAAAGTTTATTTTAGGAGCACTCTTAGGTATATCATGCAATATATGTACAACATGAGATTAATAGCTTGAAAATATATTTCCAGATATTTCAAATTCAGGACTCATTTTGTTCGTTTATACTCGCGAAATTTGTGTAAACATTTCAATCCGATATTTTAAAAGCGCGCACGCATACACATTTATTCACCATAAAATTATTAATTCCTTATTTAGGGATTCATATACTTTTTATTTGATTCATAACGATTTTATATCACCTTCATGTGACTGTTCCAGACATTTAAAAAATAGATTTTATTGAGTTCTATGTTTTTTCCAGAAAAAGTAGTTTTATAATGCTTTTAGTATTCTTTCAAAATATCTCTAGCAGTTTTCTCTATAAATTGATTACTAAGTTTTTCCTTAAATATGTCTGCTGCTCTGAGTAATATATTTAATTTAAAATTTGATAATAATAATTCATTATTTATTTTGACACATCAGAATGTCTAATTGAAAAGTATAAACAAGCATAAATAGTTTATCATTTTTAGAAAATGATACAATATCTATTTTATTAACCACAAACAGTAAAAAATATATTGTCAAATAACATATGCATCATTTATTAAATGTCATCACATTCAAAGTAAGTATTTAGTAAATATCTGTACTTAAATATATTATTCATAAGTACTTAAATATTATAATACATATTTGTACATATATATTTACTTAGATTTAAATATTTTTACAATTAACACATTATTATTGACGATTAGTAACTTTTAAATAGTTCTTCAAATAAAATACTATTTCTAATAAACCAAATTTATGTGTAAAATAAAATTAGTGGGATGTAAATTTCAAAATGTAGATATAAACAAAAATAATAGTTTGCTTAAACATTTTGAGTGAAATATAATAACCATGGAAAAAATTGCTATATCTTAGTTATAAGTTTAGGAAATATTGGTTAATACCATGTTATGGGTTGACAATTATTTTAAAATGCTTACTTTGACCAATGAACTTTTCAAATGAACATTAAAAACTTCGTATCATGGATTAACAAATGAACAAAACATATTTAACTCATGTAACAAATCTTGAGCCATTTGTTCAAGACATTTAAATAAACATGGTATTTCACTCGAAACATTTTCTATCCTGCATATAAACTGAAGTCATAACATTTTGTTTACAGTAAAAATGTTGCATGCTTTTTGATTAACACTGTCTATGACAAGTTTATATAGCACAATTTTTTTTTTTTTTTTTGCTTACAAATAGGAAATAAAATAAAATCAAAATAAATAAATAACTGTTCAGGAATTTTGGTAGTTGTGTCCCTTAAAAATTCTTATACAATTTGAAGTAAAACTTGATGATATTCTGAAAAACTAAAAAGACGCTTTTTTTGATTACATTATGATGTTTTTGCTTATTTAAGCTCAATTTTTCAAGTTTTATCCCATTTTTTTATAAATCTTAAAGATACCTCCAAGAGAATCAATATTAGAAAACTCCTGGTTCTAGTATTTTTACTGTTATTTAATATTTCACAATAAAACTGTAGTAAAACATTGGATAATATTCTTATACATAGAGCACTGGTTACAAAATAACTGACTTGATGATTGTACTACGTGATGATTGCATATGGATTGTCTTTAATGAGCTGGCGAAGAGATTCACCTTGGTACCCAAACTTGTTTATTCGTATGAAATGATTTTCGTAGCTCAGAATCTTCTCGTTATAACCATCTATAGTCTCAGATAAGGGTCTCAGTTTACCACCCAATTCTGCAGGTAAGATTTCCGGGGATATGTAATTATGCAAGCTTTTTAAGTCGTAACCATGCGAATGAAGCTGCAATAGAATATACAGATTAGAACGATTTTTTTTTAAATATTTTTACAATAAAACTGTTTCTGCAATATAATATAACGCTTTTTTAAAATATTTTTAAAATAAAACTGTTTCTACAATAGAATATAACGATTTTTTTTTAAATATTTTTACAACAAAACTGTTTCTGCAATAGAATATAACAATTTTTTAATATTTTTACAATAAAACTATTTCTGCAATAGAATATAACGATTTTTTTAAATATTTTTACAATAAAACTGTTTCTGCAATAGA
>JAPDSC010055067.1:0-10268 GCA_026290005.1 Latrodectus geometricus
ACAAATTTTATTTTTCAGAAAATGTGAGTTAAATAATATTTTATTCAAACCAAATATGCAGCATTCTTGTTAAATGCAAGTTAAATATCATTAAATTTTTATTCCTCCATTTAATTATTAGTAGAAATGCTTGCATGAGATCCCATAAAATCTATTTTTGTATAATTGGCATTAAAAATAAACTTTATATTTTCAAAATATTTGTGACATCATGAAATATGTATGATAACTTAAAATATAAATATTAATTAAAGTAACTGAGTTTTTTAAACTTAACTGTGTTTTTTTTTCGTATTTAAGATTCTAAAGTATTAATTTTTTTCTGATTTAATATAATCAACTTCGTAACGTATTTATAATTTTGACTCACCTAAAAATTAAAATGGAAAGAAAAAATTCAAACAGTAATAGAATTATATTCATCTGCAAGATTAATAAGAAAATTGCAGAAAACTTTTAAATAATTCTAATAATATGTAGTTGTTGTTGCACAAGCATAATTACTTGCACTTAGCCCAGGATTGATCTTTACCAACTGCTTTGCAGCACAATAATACATAGTGACAAGACAGCAAAAAGATAGGTGTTAGGAAGGAATACGAGAAATTAAAATTTTTCATGACTGTTATATAAGCAATTCAGTCCCAAACCGGGTAGCTATAATAAAGAGGATGCATATGAATGATTTTGCACGTGGTAGAGTTATCGGACTCCAAAAATTTGACGTACTCAGAAGAAACCATCCGAGAAACTTGAAATCACTCAAATTGTTATTTCTAAACTTGGATAACGAATCCAAGATGATTGAAATATCAGTAGACATTACATTACAGATCGTAAGCTAAATACAAGTTCTTTTGGATAGAACACCTTAATGAAGTAAATAGATCATAGTATGTAACCACCCCCATCAGCTATTTGTGATCAACAATTACAAGAAAAAAACAAATGATTACAGACGTTGGGGAAAAACTGTTCTACATGTTCCTGTATGATGTACTCCACTTACAACTCACTGTGCCGAGGGATTGTCCAATTAGACATCGTAACTCATGGGATGTTTCCGACAAGTTCAGGCTCAGTTTGCAGTCTGATTCACTTCAGACTAACGTATGGAAAATGTCAGATAAGAGGTACTAATACGACAACATCATTGAAGGACCATTATATAGGCCAGAATTGCTTGTTTCAGTTGGAATACTACTGGACTTCAGAACAGATTTAAATCGGACAATTCTCATGATTTATGCTAATATTATGAATTGACATGTACGTTTGCTTCAGAATTCCAAGATAGTAATATTTAAATTTTATGTATGACAACGCCGCTCCAAATCAAGTAAACACACTAAATTATTGCTGTCATCTAATAATATAATCTTATGGAATGAAAAAAAATTGCACTAAGATAAATTTGCACAGAGCTAAATTAGACAGAGCATGTGTGGAATATGCTTTACTGACTAATTGTAGATTGTCAATTACTTCCCATACATGAATTGAAGAGTATTGCTTGCTGAGTGGAGTAATCTTCCTAAAAACTAGTTCAATGTGCTAATAGTACATAATAAATGTTCTAATATACGTTAAATTATCCTTAATACATAAGATTAGACTATTTATAGTCTATGGTATTATAAATTATTATCAAAAAATTAACCAAAAATAAATAATTATGTATTGAATTTTGCTGATCATCAGTAATTTTTATTATTATCTGACACAATAATGTCAGATAATAATGCATTTCATTATTATCTGATATTTGTAGAATACGACTGTTATTTAAATATTATAAAATTTGACATGTTACATATTCAAGTTTACATATTGAATTTAAAAATTCAAGCAGAAAACTTGAAATTTATAGCATAAAAATAAATCTTTCATAAAATTAATTTTAAATAAACTGTCCTCCTTCATAAATTTTAACTTAAAATAATTTATCACGCTTTTATTTTTTTAACATAGCATTAGGATGATTATTGAAAATTGATAAACAAAGAAATAATCCTAAGATTATTTTGCAATAATAAACTGATCCCTTTTCAGTTTATTTTTATTTTATTTTCAAATCACGATACGTTAAATTTCATTATAACTTCTGAGAAATTGTATTATTCCACTCATAATTATCACAAAGTACTTTCTTTGATAATCATGGCTGGTTCATTAATTTTTGATGAACATGACAAATAGTTGTATAGGCAAATTTCTTAAACTACATTCAAATATTTAATAAAATATTTATTTTACGAAAAAAAATTAAAGTAAATTCTATCATCCTATATAAATAAAAATATTATGAACTTTTGTAACTTATTTTATGAAACACTAGCATCGCACACACACACATTACTTAAAATGACTTCATACCTTGCTCTCAAGCTCTTTTATCCCAAAATCTAAACAACTGAACTTTTGTGATTTCAATAAATAATATTTATATGAACAAAAATAGTTTCCCTGCAAATTCATCATGTGACTATTATGCTATTATAAGTGATGGAATTTTAAGTCCACGTTATTTCTTGCCATAATGAACAACCATTAATGAGTTTGCTTTTCTCATCTCTTTATAGCTTACAAAAAAAATGTGATATGTTCGTACTATCTGGGTATAGGAAAATGGTTTGCCTTGTCAAACAATAAGCAGTTTAAATCTTTTCTGGAATAAAGCTATGAAATTATGCAGAAAAAAAAAGTTGATGCTGCGAAAAAAATCAATTAGCTAATTGTTAGTATTTAAAAACATTGTACAGAAAGTGATTTGGGAACAAATGTTTGTGATTCGGGACTGAAATACATTTGCCCTTTATTATATACTAATTACCTGTGGTACACTATTATTTTATGACTACTTTTTGTTGAAGAGATAATGCACATATCATACATTAAGATAGAAGAATTTGTTAAGTAATCTAGATTTTTTAACTAATTCTCATGGTTTCTTATATATCGTCTCACATAATATGAAATGATTAGTCCTGATTTAGGTTTTGAACGGATTTTCTATACATCTATGTATAAAGGACATAAGTGTTTTGGTATTAATTAAATCCTAGCTTTACATAAGTATACAATCATAGCTTCCATTGTGAGAGTAAAATTTGTTATATTTTATGACAAAAAGTTACTGCTATCAATTTTCTATGAATATCAAAAGCATAAAGATATATTCAGATTTTTTGTGCACGTAGAATTATCTAACAAGTCAGTTGAAGCTAGTTGTTTTTAAATAATTCTTAATTGTCAATTGGTTATTTATCTTTGATTACCTCCATACTATCTATGTATCTCGAGCAAAATGGTATACAAATTATAGTTAGTCAATTGCATATATGTTTTGATATTTTTTATATTATTATGTGCTTTTATGAACTTTTAATTCCATATTTTTTATACAAATTTGATTTCAATGAGATTAACCACATTATTTAAAATGTTTATCCACCTATTTTGAAATAAATTTTTAGTTTATTGCTTATATTAAAATTTATATTTATTGTATATAGGAAGAAAAAGCTTTATATATTACTAATAAGATATTGTATTAGGAAATTTACATATAGTAGTATTTTTTTTAAATAAATAGTCTTGTTGTAAATTTTACAGCAGAAAATAACCAAAAATGTTTTATTCTTAAAATTTTTGGAAATAAATATGAAATGTATTTGAATTATATATAAATTGACAGATTTGATATTTTGTTGATTGTTATACTTATTGAAATATTATATAATATTTAGATACAGTTTATCAAGAATTTCTTCGATTTTGTTTCATTATAGTGGTATTCAGTACAAATACTAGTAACTAATATGATTTTATATTTTGTAAATGAATTCACAGATTTCAATAATACTCTTCTTAAAAGTAATTCACACAAGAAACGTGTGTACTCAACAATGTATTATTAGAGATTAAGAATCATAATACCAACATTGCCTATTAACTTCACATCCTCAACTTCTGTAAACAATTAGTATAAAATAAAATGTCAGATTAATCACTTATTATAGAATAATTTTTTTTTTGAAAATACTGAATCTAATTTGAATTGCTTAGTGATAGCAATGAAACTCTTCCAATAAATTTGAAATGAAACTTAACAGAATATTATTTTAATTGCTAACTAAATTCAATATTTGAAATTCAGATTAAATGAACCTAGTATAATGTGTGAAATATTTGAATAAACTCCCATGATGTTAAAATTAAATATATTCTTTTTCAAATAATATTTAAAAAAGTATAATTATTTTAAAAATTACTTTCAAAAACATGAATGAAAAATCTTGCAGTTGGTTTTTGGATCATCTCAGATTCAGAAAGTAAATATACTTGTGTGATGTATGCATCATAAGTATAAAAATCCAAATGCATGTATATATAATATAATTTTATACTATTTATTTCAAAAATAAAATTATTGCATTCTTAGAACTAAGCAATTTGTTGTTCCTTTTAATTTAAATCATGAAAATGTAAATGTAAATAAAACAAAATGTAAATGTAAATAAAATGTTTGTCCTTGATTTTTTTTTGATATATATGTTTGTCAAAAGATTGTAACAAAATTACATTTTTTTCCTTTCATATCTCATAAGGAAAACAATTCAGTTACTTTATGCCAAAAATAGTTCATGAATTTACTTTAGGCAGTTATATGAACCACACCCAACAAGAATTAGTTTCTTAGACGAATAAGAAATCTAATTACATATTGTATTTCTATATATTTCGTGTTTTATTAAATATATATGTCTTGGTTAAAAATATTTAAATTCAAATTTGTAATTTTATCTGTTAAGAAATTAAGACTCAAATCTATCAATTTATATAAGAATTACAAAAAAATAAATAATAATAATAATTTTTGCTCTTAAACCAATTTTTAGAGCCGTATGATTATTTTAATGAAGGAAAAGATATATTTATAAAAAATTTTCTGCTAATTAAGAAAAGAAAGAAAAGTTTAATTTAATATATCGCTTTACCTAAGCATGTGCTACCATCAATTGTTAAATATGATAAACTTTAATCTATATAAATTCGGGAGTTATGAATAATATTCTCTCATTTAGTTGTCACAAGAAACACTTTTAATTACTTTATTTATGATTTAAAGAAATTAATAATTTGGCAGCATTCAATGATAAAACAATTAAAATGACTTTATTTATAAATTTATTATTTAAGATAAATTCATTAATTTATTATTTTTTTAACTTAAAGTCCTTTAAAATAATTATATTTGTTATATGTAATATCAAAGTTTAAAAATTCTGAGTAACTGGTTTGTCATTTGTAAAAGTAAAATTAGAAGAATAAAATTACGTAAAACTATGGATTTTATTTGTGAATAGTAATTAAAAATATATCTTCACTTTTAAAGAAGTTTATAGTTAACTATTGATAAATATATTGGGATTTTAATAAAATTAAACCAAATGGCATTCTTATAATTTTACCCTCTGGAAACTTTTTTAAATATGTTTCTGACTGTTTCAAATATAAATTCAACATTATAATAAATTCCTTTCTATTAATAATAAATTTCATTCTATTATAGAAAGTACCATTTCAAAAATATGCAAGTGTTCTTTTTAGAACTCTAGAATATAAGTAAAACTGCTTTAATGTTGCCTTAATAAAAATTCATGCACTCAGTATAATCAAATCTGCATAATCCTATTCTACATAAGAAAATCTAATAATTAATATTTGTTTCGATGTAGTCTAAATGTTTAAAATACTTTTCCATTATTGTACAAAAATTGAAGATTCTACAGTTAAAAGAAAAGTATATATGTTAGAAAACAAAAATAAAGCTTGTATGGATTGTTTAATATCTACTCATTTGTTATATTTTCATTAGAAAGTGAATGTATGAATTCGAATTTGTTGATTAATTACAAATTTGGAGCACCACAACCAAATATTTTAATAGTATTTTACAATAAGAAGGAATAATTAGTTAGGTGATGAAGTATATAAAAAAGGTAGTTAGAAAAACTCATAACTTAAAAAATGTAATTTAATAGTTTCTAACAAATTATTGTTATATCTTCGAATTTAAATTATGCTAATTTTAATTAAAAGAATAAGATATATTTTTTTACAGAAAATGAGTTGTGATTAAGAAACTAATTCTTATATTTAGGACTTTTAAAGTGACAGTTTTTGAGAGATTGTATTCTAAGAGATAGTTTATTTATCATATTCAAATATTGAATATCAAATCTTTTTAAATATAATTGATATAATTATTTATTTATGTTAAAGTGCATATGCCAACCTTTTTAAAAAAGATTTTTTTATTCAACCATCTAATTTCAGTGAGAAATGTTAATTGTTGAAAAATGTAAAGAAATATATGTTATATGTATGTAATGTTCAATTTGAAAAAGAAGTAATTAATCGTTATTTAAAACAATTTTAAAATCATAGAAAATCGTTACACAATAATTACGTCACTTTAATTTTTAAATTTTTTCATAGTATAATATTTTCCCTGCAGGCAAACAACATTAAATATGATTTCTTAGCTATTATAGATGTTTTAATATTGCGTAAATAATACCTAGAAATTAAAGACATATTTTCCGGGAAAGAAATATTTGACTATATTTAGCATAAAGAAACAGTATTTCATTTAGTTAGCAAAAAGTCTTAAATTACCCTTTCAACAAAATATTTTTGTAGTTGTTAGTTTTCTATATATTTTTAAATTATTTACAAGCTTTCTTGTATTCTGTTTATTTTACTGTACAATTGCTAGAAATCAATAAATTTATCAGTTTAATTGGAACTGATTGTACAAGTATGTATCATATACTTTATTTATAGTTCACAAGAATTTGCAGCGGAATCAATTTTTGAAATTATTAATTTTTAAATGAATTCTAAGTAATGGATTAAAATTAAGAAGTTATAAAAGTCATCTCATAAGTGAAAATGTTGAAGTCAACAGGCATTTTTCCACACTCTGAATTTAAGCTTTTCAGATATAATCTTAATCCAATTCATGGTTTTATATTTATTATATCTGTCAATCACACTCCTTTTTCATACAACTGCACTATCTTTCATACAATGCATAATTTGCATAATCTATTTTGCAACATAATCCTATGAAACGATTCGGTTGATAATTTACAGTTCAATACCAAATATTCTCTGAGGAGTAAAATAATATTGAACATTATATTTTTACTGGTATTGTAAAAAACTTTCAAAAGGAAAACTGGTTACAACTGGATATCTTTATCTCCATTTTTGTAGTATAATTTATTTTCCTAGAACGTTTTTATAGGTGGTACTCTAACAGAATCTATTATGTACCTTAGAATTTATCCATAATAATTATTTTCAATTACTCAAAAGTTATAAAAAATTATATAACTCATACTCATGATACGATTAAATATTATGTTTTTAATAATAATTCAAAGAATTGCATTTTAATGTTAAAAAGACAAAAACTTTTGAGTAAAAAAATAATTATTCGTTCTTCTAATTTATTGAAAGTCTCTGATATTATAAATTAAAATTTACAATGAAAAGTTTTATTATTTAATTACAGTGTCTTTATTTTTTATTTTCCATTGCAAATAAATTTACTAAAAAAATGTGTAATGTCTATCTCATCATATTATATTAAAGTAAATAATTATACATGAAGAAATCAATAAATTAACTCTAACGTTCTAGAGAGCTATTGAAGACAATACTATGTTATATATTTATATGTAAAACATTTTTTAATAATGATATAATCATTATTTTTGTACTTAAGTCACATTCTTATACGTTCAGGTTCAGGTAAGAGTTATTCTTATATTTTAATTATTCTTCCACAATATTTTTTTCTCATTCTTTGTTAATACACTTGCGTTCTAGCATGATTATTTAACTGCTTAAAATATAATTTATATGTTAATAATGTAATGTAACGGGAACATGCAAACAATGTAAGTTCTAAAATAAATTAAAGTGCTTTGTCATTAATACTACAATTTTAATTACATTTTACAATCATTAATACAACAAGATTACAATAAAGAATCTTGCATTTCTTTATTGCAGTCTTGTTTTATTACAAACAGTGAGTCTATCAATCACATCATCTTTCTTTTTCAACATTAGAAGTAATGCAAAAATTCGCCACTGCATAGACAGCATTGATTTTAGTTATGAAAAAAATACTGCCTTATTTATATCAGAATTTTTTTACAAAACAATAATCGCAAAACAGTGATGCCAAAAATTTATGGAAAATATTTATTAATGTACTCAAAAAAATCTTGAATGAATTCTTTAATAGCTGATTTCAGAAAAGTATTTTTGGTAATTATCTGCAATGTTCTTCTTTAAAACAAATTGCTTTTAATCGAGTGACAGTGAACACGGAAGTTTAATAGGAGTTTCACTATTAAAGCGTTGTTGGAATTATTATGTCGCTAGAGCTGTAAATCTACTCTAACTTAATTAACGCTTGGCTCGATTCAAGGAATCGCTTCGCATCGATCACTAGTCAACAAGATATGTTAGGCGATACATGCCTCTTGACTCTGCAAATACAATCAATTGTTATGGCATTCCCTGGATTTTGAAGAGACCAATATTTACACTGTTGCACTCATTTAAGTTTTGGATTTTCATTTAATACATATATTGATACTGAGAAAATTAGGATAATATAGACTTTTAGCATTGTACGATGTTTCATGTTAAAAGTTTAAATTTATTAACTTCCATGAAAATTTCAAATTTTAATTTGCTTTTATATTTACTTAAACAGGCATTTAAATTATAATTAACTTTAAAATAATATACAACACAATCTATATATATCTATACAATCTATATATATACACTATACAACACAATCTATGGTATGCATAAAATAATATATATCATTTTATTTATTTGTTTTATTTTCCTCAAAACTTATTTTAATTTAGAAATTCAAAATTAGTATTTTTATTAGTATTATTGGTATTATAATTTGTATTGATCCTTATCTACCTAAAGATATGTAAATTCACATATAATGTTTATACTTTGGGAAAGTTAAGTAAATTATATAGTGAGATTAGGCAATTTTTATAATGGAGGGATTCTACATTTTACATAAAAATTATGTAATTTCAAAGTTAATAATGTAATCTCGAAACTTAAACTAATTGTAATTAATAAAGTATAAATAAAATTAATAAAGTAAATAAAATAAGTTGAAATGCTATGTTGAAGAATGAATTTCTATTTTTTTAATAAATTATTTTTATTCATATAATAATATAATATATAGTGTAATATATATTGCATAACAAATTTCTTTTCTAGCATTTTAAATAATCAGAAATGTATGCTTTATCTTGAATTAATATTTTTTTTTGATTACTTGCTCATTTTCAGTAAAAATATATCCATTTCTTATTAAAGTGACATACAATCTATAAACAAAATAAGATGAAGTGTGTTCAAATGCCAATATATTAAAAATTGACTTTTAATTTTCAGCTTCCTTATTATTGAAAAATAAAAATTAGTGAATATTCTAATTTACGTTAAAATCATTGAAATATAACTCTTAACAGTGTAACATTTTAGTAACAAAGCATTATGCCGAGGTATTCTGAGTGGCTCATTAAGTATTCAATTGAAATCCCCTATGAACTAATTTTCTGATATGAACGGTAAGTACTAAACTAATAGTGTTATCTAAATCTTATCCTTACTTTCAAAACTTCACTTTTTTTAGTCTAGTGAAGATAGTTTGATTGCAGAGTGCTATTTCAAATATAAATATGATTCTCATTTATAAAATGATTAAGATAATTTTAAATAATTCGGAATAATAAATAGTAAATATAACACAATTATCAAAGAAAGTTTTTAAAAAAGTAAAACTATCTTAGAATCAAGAGCATTTGATGTTCCTATAAAGTAAATAACATATCTTTAAGCTGAAAAAGGAAAATGTATACACACATTTCCATCATCAGTTTAAACATGCGGATTCTTGTAGCAACCTCAAGATATTCAGTAAGATTTTGGTTAGATAACTCTATAGTCGGAAATACCTATTATTCCATGTTCTCATTGATGATTACATGTCTCTATGAAAGGAGAATTATCGTCTATTAAAACGGTTGTAATTCTTTGATGGTTTAAATTGATCGACGAGAGAAGAATTATGGACTATTAAATAAAAAAAAACAGAAATTTAAGTTTTCTATATTGAATATTTTATCATTGTC
>JAPDSC010055068.1:0-11248 GCA_026290005.1 Latrodectus geometricus
AAAAAAAATTGTAAAACTCCAACATTCATTGCCTTTCTTTGTCTAAAATATCATTTGGATAGAATTACAAACAAGTGTACATTATGAATTTGTGCTAATAATAATGGGTTTCTCAGCATTCAATTTGGGAATCTATAGCTTAATTACAAAAAGAGTCTTCTATATTAATTTAAGAATAATAACGTTGAGTAGTAATGTTATATCTTTATTTTACAGTGTATGCAGGCATTGGTGTTGTGGCGTCTTTATTAGCAAAAGTAGGAACCAGTGCAGCATTTATGACACTATACCAGCAAGGGCCAGAACTTTTCCCTACTTCTCTGAGAGGTGTTGGAATGGGTATGAGCTGTACCATTGGTACGGGATCAACTTTGGTTGTGCCATATATTGTGTATTTGGTAAGTATCTCTCCTTAGAACGAAAGCTTGATTTTATTAGTAAAATTAACCTGATATAGAGTCGTATAATATAATACGTATATTCATTTTATCACATTAAAATTTTAAGATTCCAAAAATAATTCTTATTCTGTTATCATTTATTTTCATTTCTAAAGTGTGTCATACTGCAAATTGTCTTCTATTCAAAACTTTTTCGCTTTTTAAACGCTTTTCAATTTTTGGTTGTTTTTTTTTTTCAAACTATTTCCTACGTTTGAACTGATTAACTTAAATTGTGATCTTTAGAAGCTTATCTCTTAAACTTAGATTATACCTTGAACTTTAGATTAATATTCAAATGTTGTTGTTACATATGACACTTGGCGAAGCACGCCCCTTCCCCGTCATGGACTGGGTGAATGAAGTCATAAAAAGAGTCTTCCGTTTTTGAACAGAGCATTCCTCTACGAGAGGGGAATTACGACTTTGGCTCATAGATGGCAGCACCATTTGGGCATTCTAATTTAGAGCTAGAAGCCAGAAAAGACCCAACCCAAGCTAAGCCCGACTCCTAACATTAGACCTCCTAACACAAGAGGTATTAATTTGGAATGGGAAAATGGAGGACATTGCGACCATGACATAATTTACGTGCCCCTGTCACCATAAGTGAACATGGCAGATCTTTGGTTAAGCCAGGATTCGAACTCACCCCCTTCCGGTTACGAGAACGACTCCTAACCGAGAATGACCTGGTTGGTTACGAGAATGACCTCTTAACCAACGAGGCCACCACAGCTTCATATATGTGTGTATTCCTTAAGAAATAGTTTAATATCCGCATCAAATAAATCATAATAGTAATTCTTCGCAACAAACCAAAATTTCAATTTTTTTCTTTTGACATTTTATTTAAATTTTTATTTATTAGGAAGAAAATTCACAAAATCAGAATCTTCAAAAGCAATCGATATTTATAAAAATTGCTGTAATATTACAATTAAATTCAATAAAGTTAAAATTACTATTGCTGTTTTAAATGTGATTTAATTAAAATTTAATTAACTGATTAAATGTATCAAATTTTTATTTAGTATTCTAAAGACCTAAAAAGAATCAAAGCTAATTCATATTTAGAATAATTGCAATATTTATTTTAGGCAAAATATGGGTCTTACATACCTTTTTTGACTTTCTCAATCATTACCTTCTTCTCCGCCATTGGTGCTTCCTTCTTGCCAGAGACGTTGCACAAGAAATTGCCACAAACGGTAGAAGACGCAGAAAACTTTGCGAAAGGGGAAAAATACTGCTCTTGTGGGTAAGTTGATACTATTTTTTAAAGAGAAAACAGAATATCTAGACATGCAAAATATTAAATTTGCTAAAAATTAAAACAATTATTGAATAAAAAATAATAAATATTGGTAAAATTATTATGATTTGATTCGAGCTTGGCGCGATTTACAATTTTCTCGTCAACCGAAATAGCGCGAATCGCATGTCGTAATAAAGTGATAATGAATCAAATATTACTGACGAAGAAAATGATAATCTATATTAATATAAGATGAAAAGATTGAATGTTTTTTTTTTTTTTTTTTTTTTTTTTTTTTTTTGCAATTATAGTAACGTTTAGTTCCTTGGAAGAAAATTCTTATAGAAAGATATGTTTGTTTAATTCTCCAGAAAATACCTTAATCAGAAAAAAATCAAAGTAGCTAAAAAATCCTTTAAATCGATTATTTTTAAAATACTTTATCAATTTTTAGTTGACACTTGACCATTATTAAGATTATTAAATCTTTAGTTTCTTGATAGAAATTAGACACTGCATTTTGTTAAAGAGTGAATTGTGATATGAAATTTACTGAAATTGCTAAGCACTTGATACTTGAAAATATAATTTGCTATTGTTTCTGCTTCATTTAATCATTATTTAAAAAATAGCAGTTAAACTTCTTTTGTATTCCAAGCATGAAAATTTAAGTTTATTTCGAATATGAATATCTTTAATCTATTTCGTTTTAGTTCAAAGCATTGATTGATGAAATTTCTAATTGTTTACAATTTAGTCTTTTAATTTTTACCATTACCATGTTTATAACTTTCTTGGTATTTCATCCATTCTCCATATAAAAATCACCACGAAATACTATATTAACTTTTCTATGAGTCATTTTTCTCTTTCAAACACCTGACCATTTAAGAAATTTGATGCAAAGAAATAAATCGATAGCAGCTTCGGTAGGTTTGCCATTTCTGGTACAGTCAAAATAAGTTGAATCTTCATAATTTAGAAGCAGAGACCAAGTAAAAAACCCCAAAATGTTAACATGTCTGATCCAGAAATATCATTTCACATGGAGGATATTGCGAGCAGAATCATTTATTCAGTCGCCATTAGTAAAGTAATGAAATTGATCTTCGATTAGGTAAGAACTGCATCTCAGACTCTCTTATAAGGTAATGAGACGACGCCTTTTCAAACATGTCCTTTTCTAGAATCATAAAAAGTTCCCGCAACGTTTTTATAAAATTATAATTTATTACTTTTTGAGTAATCCGAATCGTATGAAATGTTCCATTTGACATTCATTACAAAAATTGCATTTAAATTGTCTAAAAATGTGCTGTTTCACGATGCTTTTCATTCAGCTTGTTCGTTTTGATTGAGAGTCGATAAAACAATCGCTTAAAAATCACCAGACTTAATCGTAACAATTTCTATAACATACAGGAATTTCCATCTGTAGAAGTTACAATTACAAAGCTCTAGTTCAGTTAATACGGCAGGAAACAGCTTCCGAACACAGAAGTCTTCAATAACTCAGACATATCACAGCTTATGTGCACTAGACTAGCATTCAACAAGACTGATAATCTTCACAAATAAAACCCTCAATGACTTGCTGGAAAATTTGAGAATGTCGCCAAGGTTTCTGCAAGGCTCTTGGCTAACATGCTTAATATTGCTCCTAGAGCTTCGGTTATGGAATTGTCCAGAAATATTTATTTTCCGCCAGGTGATTTCACATCACCAAAAATCTGGCTAAATCACTAGAAATGTTATTTTTAACTTAGAATACGCCTAAATAATAGAATGTTTGTTCAAAATCTGAGTATTTCAGATCTGTCTGAAATATTTTAAGACAAATATTACATATTTACAAATGTAATATTTGTCTTAAAATAACATTAGTATATTACATAATAATATTTATAATTAATTATAAGTAAATAACAAAGTAATATTTACAAATTTGTATATATATATATTTATATATAACATTATATTCCTAAATAATATTAACTCTGAATTTCAAGTAATTTCAGTTAAAGAATAAAGGAATTTTTCATTGGGAATTTTTGAATTCTCAATGAAATTTTACTTTGAAATAAGTGAATTGAAAATTCAAAGTTTGGAATGCAGTTTTTTTCGGAATTCAGGTATACAAAATCTTGTCCCTCTTTTTACTTTATCAAAGAAACAATTAAAGTAATTATCAAGTTTTGAATCAGAGACTATCAGGGTTCGAATTAAAAAGAAAGGGTGCTTACTTTAAATGCTTGAATTTACTTTGAGAAAATCAGGGATTTTATTAGTTTATCTCTAATTTGAATTACTAATTAAATCCGATACTTTCAATTCCAGTTTATAAATAGATGGTTTTCTTTTTTTTCAGCCAAGGTCCTGATGAGGAAGAAAGAGATCATGAAGATCTAAAAGAAAATTCATGGACACCCCAGACTCTGTCAGTTGTTGATCTGGCAAGCACCATCAACGATCGAATTAAATTCTCCGAGAAAGAAAATCCCTTGGTAACAAAAATAGAACTGTCACAATCTTTAGAAATGACGCTGAACACAAAACCGAGTGACTGATTTCATTTACTTCAATATCACCAATTCTCAAACTAAAAAAGAGAACCATTGTTCATTTGACTATGACATCAAGAACAATTTCATTCGCGATTTATCACTATTTGTGTTATCTTAATGGCAACAGCCTTATGACTCTTACATGAACAGTGAGGAAGCTTTCGGAAGCTAAGAGATCGCAGTATACAATTCTTTATCAGATGTTGTAACCTGTTACATTACCTGTTACATTGTTGTAACCTGTTACAGAGAAGTGTATCATTCTTAAAGTGAGTTAAGACAATTGAATTTTTCTCCGTGGAGAAATAAAATATTTTTTTACGTCAGTTAGTGTCTTTTTCTGAATACTTCAACATTAATTATAGCCAGTATCTGATTATATTTAGAATGGTGGACAAATCAGAAGAAACCACAGTTTCAAGTTGGTCTATTACAGTAAAGTGTGTTACAGTCATGTTTCACTATAGTCTAATGACAGTAAAAATTATTCGATCGGAATTTTCAATGTGAAATTGCATTACATATTCTTTTTTTTACCTAAAAACTGCTTTTTTATTAGCTCATTTTTCCTTTGCATGTAAATACTCTTTTTCATTTTGTTCGTATTTTCCAATTGGAAAAAAATGGTATTGCCATAACAATATCCATCTAGCACGCTTTTGAACTCAGAATAGGTAATTTTGTTCATGATCATAAGACAGTGAACAAAATTACCAGATATTGTTCAGTTTTGTTTCTAGAATTTACTTAATTATTTATGTAATTACCTATCTAAACTTCTAGAAATGAAATTTCGTCTACTTAAATAATAATTATAAAAAATGAAGCAGAGAATTTTAAACAGTTAGTGAAATTCTATACTGAAGCTAAACCATGGACGAACAGTGAAAAAGTAGTTCTGAAAAAGAACTCTTTAAGAACAAAATATTCTATTATTATAAATATATACTCATCAGATAGATTTTCAAATTTAAAATAATGTAAAAATTAATACTATTCAATCACAAGTGTTTACAGAGCATTTTTAAGTTCCTTTATATATTTCATTCAAAAATTTTATTTACAATACAGCTACTTCAATTTAAAAACGAATTCATTTGAAATAATCGTTAAAAACTTAATGCTAAAAAATAAAATAATAAAGTCACCATGAGCTTAAAACTCTCAGTTCTTGTTAAATTAATTTTTGTCTATCACATTTGAAAATTAAAAGTTATCAATCACTTAATTATTAATAATGTAATAACAATCAAACAACAATTAAACAATTATAAACACAACAATTAAAAAGTTACAAAGTGTAACAATTAAAATTACTTTTAACATATCCAATTTAATAGCGTTACAGAAATATTTGAATATAACTATCAAAAAGTCAAAAAATAAATGATTTTTAAAAATCAGTAAATATAAAACCATTATATAAAAATCGAACTGACAATAATTCTTTATTTGTTCCAAATTTAATTAATGAATAAATTTTAAATGAACATCGTTGCTTAAATTTACGAATATTGTGAATACAGATGTAAGTTTTACTCAAATGAGAGCATTTTATAAAAAAGAAAACTACATTTTTAGGCAATAAGTTCCTATGCCAAAATGATAATAATATATTAACTGTTTTATGTAATAAAATGTACCATTTTTGTATAATGTTTTCAGTGAGTTATAAACAATGTGGAAATATTTCTCTAAATTAGATACTTTTCGGATATTGCATGACGTTTTATTTTCTAATTTTTTTTTATCTATTCGTCTACAATCACCATAACAATATGAAAAGTTACAAAAATGCCATTTCAAAAAATAATGCCATAATATATAGTAAACATTTATGAGTATATTTAACATTTAAAAAATCCTATTAGTGGTCCAAGGAATTTACTTGTGATTGAGGTAAAAAAAACTATGGCAAAAGCTGATTTAAATCATAGTCATATAATTCAAAATTACTATACATAATTAAAAGTCATGCTTCAACAGAAAATTTCTATAGTAACACAAGCATAACAATGATACAATTATTTACAACTAATTTTTGAAATTTCAAATACATATACAATTAATATTGACAAGCTAATTCAAAAGTAATCTATATATTATTACAGCTAAATAAAAAAAGATATAAATCGTAAAATTATTTGACAACATTAACTATTAAATATATGTTTATAAAAATAATCAATAACTTCCTTACGTGTACGTAAAAATAGTAAAAAATTCGAAGTTTCATTAACAATAAATAGATCTCTTTTTTAATAGACGTAATCATTATAATTGGCAAATAACCCAGCATTAGTTTTTCTAAATTAATATGAAGCGACAGATAGAAATAAGTAAAACGCACTCTTAAAAAAATAACAAAGAGAGATCTTGTGTATATATATATATATATATATATATATATATATATATATATATATATCAGTTACTGAACAGTTCAGATTGCAAACAAATCGGACAACGAACAATTTCATGAAAGATTTTTGCGTTCGAACAACGAACATATATTCCGATAAGAACTAAAATGGATTTTAACGAACTTTTTTCGGCTGATGGAGCGTAATATGCAGGGGGTTACAAACCCAAAGGATCAAAAATTATTATTCATCTCTATTTAGTTACGTTGTTTTGCTATTAAACTTCTATGTTCTATATTGGAAAAGATTTTTTTTCCCAATAGCCAAAGTAGACCATCAATTTCGGTTTTGATTTTATTCAAAATCGCTACTGATTTCATTCAGAAGGCCACCCATTTCTTCGTTCCTGAAAGAGAAAAGTTATCGATATTGGACATGTTCTTTAATTTCCCATAAACAAAATATGAGAAGGATTGATTAATATGCAAGTCTATATGTTATGAATTACTTTTTTAATAAACCGAATAGGAAATTATACATCTTTTTAAAATTTAATTTTAAGGGACTCCATAACGAGTAAATCGATTTCACAAAAAAATTTATGGTAAATTGATGATCGATTAAGGAACAATTCGGATAACGAACATAGTCTTGTAACAGATTATGTTCGTTTACCGATCAGCCACTGTAATGTATATTTTAAGTAAGTGTTGTTGTTTCTAATGGCACTTGGCAACGCCACGCCCACCCGTCAAGAGACTATGCGAATGAAGTCAGAGAGAAAGCGTCTTTCGTTTTTGAATAGAGCACCTTCTCACGAGGAGGGAAGTACGACTTTTGGCTCATAGATGGCAGCACCATCTGAATCTTCCAGTTTAGAGATTGAAACCAAAGAAGACCAATAGCCTGGCTCCAACCACCCCCAGAGGTATTAATTTCGAATGGGAACATGGAGAACATTGCGACCCGACATATTTTACGTGCTCCAGTCGCCATTAGGGAACATGACGGATATTTGGCTAAGCCAAGATTCGAACTCACCACCTTTTGGTAACAAGGACGAAGACCTAACCAACCAGTCCACCGTGGTTTGGTTGGTTATGTGTACTTACTGTCACTATAATTAGCTGTTTTATTCTATCATTAATTTAAGACAATAATTTATACAAATTATGATGCTATATAATGCAGTATAACTAAACAATGTTATTCAGTATAAAACTTCAATGTCTAAAGACACAAAAGGACTGCAACTTCAGAACACAACGAGTTAATTCAATATAAAAAAAAAAATGTACTAATGGTTACAAGATGAATGGAAGACTTTTAATGGTCAATTGAAAATTAAATTAAAAAGAAATCAGTAAAATATTTCTGCTCAGAGTTTGTGAGACTTATATTATTATTTACAAGACATTAATTTCCGAAGTTTATAGAATTATACAATTTAATGTATTGCATTTGATCTTATTGTTTTTACCTATTTCTTCCTTTATTTAAAAGGAATGTAACTGCAAGACACCTGGATTGGGAAAAATGCACTGTTTTTATAGGACCGTGCATGAATAATCGAAGTTATTACATTCAAGGATCAAATAAAAATGTCAATAAATGTTGACCTTGATGCAAGAATTTGAAATAAGTATACAAGTAAAATTTCATTACCCACAGTAATGTTTTATTGACAGAGATATAAAAAATATAAATTCAAACATATTTAAGTAAAGCAATTATATAAGCACTTGCATGTAATTCCCTATAAACTGGGTATTTTTTGTAGAATTAAAGTTTTTGACTAAGCCATATACCATGTTGGTTTATATATATATATATATATATATATATATATATATATATATATATATATAAGTTGATCTTTTTTAAAGTGACAGTGTTTGGAACACCTTGTAACACGATCTAATAGTCGAAATGGCAAAAAACTTGGTATTGAAACTAATCAAGACATAGGAAAAAAAAGTCCGTGAAGAAAATTTAATTCCAAAAATCACCGCTAGGGCATTTTGTGGCGTTGTTGTAGTTTATAATAACGAGAATTAGCATAATACACGGTATCAAAGAAAACTGCAAATGCTGTGCGATGACAGCTCCAGTAAGGGCTATAAAAGCAAGTAGTAGACATATCCGACAAATAATCTCTGCTGTAGTAAACGAGATCCAGTGGCCATGAATCTCACGTTACCAAAACGTAAGCTGTATTATGTAAATTAATGTTGTGTGCATCCACCCACAGCTCTCCGGGCATTTGGAACCAGAAAAAAATTACATATTATTATTGTTATTTCTGAGAACAATGCTCACATTGAATGTGGTCTAATTCCTCACCGGAGAAGTTATTGTAGTAAATAAACATTGATAATTTAACTTTACGATAGTATGTGTTAGTATTTTTCTTTTCTTACATTTTGTACTTTGTAAAGCGATTTTTGCAACTAAAACGTTTTTACACGGAATACTTTTCCCCATGTCTTGATAAGTCTAAATACCAAGTTTGGTGCCATTTCGGCTATTAGATCGAGGTACAGGGCGCTTCAAATAATGTCACTTTCAAAAAAGATCACACTATATATATATATATATATATATATATATATATATATATATATGACTGCATGACCCTTAATCATAAGGAAATCTATTTTTTTAATAAATGAAAATGCGGGACTTTTGCTTGCATAACTATTCACATCGTCCTAGAAAAATCTATAGATATCACATGACTGTATCTAGAAGCTTTAACAAAAATAGTGCTTCTGCATTAATTATACAGAAGAGTTGGAGATCTACAGAGATAATGATGAGGACAAAAGTTTAAGCAGGGGGTTATAGCACTTTTATTTTTCGAAAGTCTACAGTCAGAGACGCAGGACTAACAAAAAATCAGGGTATAGCAAAATACGTTTCTGTAACAAACAGAGCCCTTAATTCTCTCCCATTGCAGTTCAGATTTAATGTAAAACAATAGAAACAATTCTTTGAAATTAAAAAAAAAATAATAAATAAAATTGTCTCCATATTGATCAAACGTATGTTTTAGTTATTGTTTACCCATAGCATCAGATAGAGTTTTTTTCATTTCATTTTGCGAAGAAAGTTCTTTATTAATTCCCAAACGTTTATTTGATATAGTTCGATATACTAATAAAAAGAAAAGAAAAATGAAAATTCAAATCATATGATTTTGCTTTTATCTTCATTACATTTTATTCTTCCTCTTAACGCCATCTAGCGAACATCATCGTATGAATACACATTCATTTATTTCTTGTTTATATTTTCCTCGTACAGTGCATACAGTAATGTCTTTTTCACACTGATAATATGTTTAAGTAATAGTCTTTTTCAAACTGATTGATCCAAAGGCTTAGATCACAAGACCACAACACAAGCCATGGATAACAAGTCGTATTTGCTAGTGTCAGCCAAACCACGAAAAACCAATCGCGGTAACATCAATCTCAGAAGCGACGGTTCACGTTTCGAAGTTTTTTACTTGGTTCCTGTTTCTAATTAATGGAGACCCTATTTTCCCTAGTAAAACCAATTTTTAACCTTATGTTATTCCACAACAGTTAATAAGTCAAAACTGTACCACTCTTCTTTTCGACTTTGGAGATTAAAGTTATGGAACTTGTCGAAATTTCTCCTATAATTTAATGAATAGAATCTGTTCCACCCTTCTTTTGGGCTTTGAAGATCAAATTGTCACAGAGCTTATCTAACTTAGTGTGTCATGGAACTTGTCTAACTTAATGTGTCGTGAAACTTGTCTATTTTGTTTCACAATCATTTAATGTTACAATCTGCAATACCGTTCTTTTTGGATTTCATGATTTAAGTGTCATGGAACTTGTCTTATATCTCTTTTATTGAATACAATCTGTAACACTCTTCTTTCCGACTTTGATGATTAAAGTGTCATGGAAGTTGTCTAATTTAATGTGTCGTGGAACTTGACTGCTTTGTCTAATATTATTTAACGTTACAATTTGTTCTCCTCTTCTTTTCGGTTTTGATTATAAAAGTGCCATGGATCTTGTTTTGTATCTTTTATGAATAGAATCTATTCCACCCTACATTCCGAATTTGATGATTAAAGTATCATGGAAGCTGTCTAATTTAATGTGTCGAGGAACTTGTCTGCTTTGTCTTATATCATTAAATCTTACAATCGGCTCTTCTTTACGGTTTTGATGTGTGTTGACTTCGATGAAGTGCCATATAACAGGTGTCTAACTCAGTGTGATAAGTCATATTAAAAACGATATTTAAAGAACTTAATCTATTCTGTTTTGAATACAATTATTAAACAAGAAAATACGTTCCCATGACTTGTGCATGGATGACTTATTTGCTTCCATTGTTTAATAATTTGGAAGATATTTAATGAATGCTTCTTATCTGTCCCTCTTCAGTATATTAAAAAGCTATCTCAGAGTGCGCAAGGAAGAGAGATTCATAACTATTTCACGAATTTTAAATTATTATTTTTTTTATTAAATGTATATTCATTTTTATAAAAACTTGCTTAAGTGACTGTTTATTAATAACGATAAGTTTATTCATTTTATAACCCGCTCACGTTTTAAAATAAATATGTATTAC